>PVIR01006128.1:0-55635 GCA_004026965.1 Petromus typicus
GTACTGGTTGCTGCTGGGTGTGGGTCTCCACACCCAGTATTGTTATGTGGTTACCAGGGAATCGAACCCGGGCCCTTGCGCTTGCAAGACAGGCGCCAGAACCACTGAGCTAACTCCCCGGCCCATACTCTACTTTTTTTTATTCTCTACAAAATAATATGCCATTTAAAAAGTACTATTTATGCCCCTTTCTAATGTGGTATGGAAATCTTACTACTTTGTATTCTACAGGAAGTCAGATAGTGGGCATGTTTTATATTTATCAGGGGAAATATTCATTACAAAATAATTACCACTCATCATTTTCACTCTGAATTGGTTTTTTGTTTGTTTGTTTGTTTTGAGACAGGGTCTCACTTTGTAGTTCAGGCTGGCCCTGAGCTCAGCCTCCAACTCACTTCACAGTAATCCTCCTGCCTCTGCCTTCCGAGTGCTGGGATTACAGGCGTGAGCCACCACGCCCGGCACTGTGGTATGTGGTACTGGTTGCTGCTGGGTGTGGGTCTCCACACCCAGTATTGTTATGTGGTTACCAGGGAATCGAACCCGGGCCCTTGCGCTTGCGAGACAGGCGCCGGAACCACTGAGCTAACTCCCCGGCCCCGTGTTACCTTTTCTTTTACTGGTACTTTGACTTTCACTACATTAACAATTTACCTTATAAAAGGTCGTGTCACAGCAAGGATTGTTCTAATGAACCAGGATGGATGGACAATGATGAATGATTTCAAATTCTTGCGCAACCTATTTTGAGCAAAGAAAAAAAAAAATTACTCGACCTATTTTCAGTGGGAATTAAAACAGAAAATCAGTTCACACAAGTTTGAATAATTTTACTACTATCTTATGGAAATGCATAGCAAGGCCATGATTAATTTTTAAAATGTGGCTTGAGGTATAATTTGAAACTCAGACGATTCAAATCTCATTTTCCCAGTAGACATAAAATAGGATGGTGGCATTTTTAGAAGAGCATAAATTTGCAACCACGATGGCATGTTTTTGTTTAATGATGCTTTTCATTTTTGTCAACATTATCTTTACTATTCTGGAAAAAAACACTCCATAACAATTCAGGCCATTTATTTGATCTTTTTAAGCCTCAGTTTCTTCTGTAGAAGGAAATTCATCATTTTAATAACTCATGATTTTTAGGCACATTTTTCAGCATTAGTCGTGTTACTTGATCAATGTTAGAATCATAGAACACATTTTAATTAAGTGGAGCAGGGTATTCTCATATTTTTATACATCTAAGAGGATGCAATACATACTAGATATTATAGATCTGTATGTTTTCTAGAACATTTTTCCTATATAGGCCAATCAAATATTTTATCCAAATAAAACCAGTGTGGACAAAAGTAAAGTGTCCTGAAGAAGTGGCAAACAAAGGCACTACAGCAGGAGTGATTATTTTGAATGGCCAGTGACTGTTGAAATCTGGGAGCACTGGTTGTGCAAATCACCTCTGTCCTGGCTCCCACAACCAATTCACACAACTGTGCTGAAGAATCACAGTCATTTTTAATTTATCCATTTAAATTGCACCTCTGTGTGGTGACTTGTCCATTCACAATTTGAAATGGACTTTATTGGCCAAGTTTGAGAATATACTCAACAAAATCTGGAGAAGATGCACTTTATTTCAACACTGAGGTATCAAGTAAACATTTTGATGACTATTTCTGTAATTTTTTGGGGGGCACTGCAGAATGAACACTGGCTCTTATGCATCCAAGGTAGATGTGGTACCCCTTGAGCTAAGTCCCCAGCCCTAGATTTCTATAATCTGTTTCTTCAAATATGCACAGCTCATTGTTCCTAAGTGGGATCACATTTTTATTAGACTCAAAGAGAGTCGAAGGAGTCAAACTAGGGAATGAGTGAGGGACCTACGTACCGCCTGTCAATCATCTGGTAGCATTTCTTCATCCAGCCCAGTCCTGGCATTTTCCGTCTCGGGGTTGCGCCGTTCAAGTAGACAATCATGTAGTCTTCAGCTACCATCAGCTCTAATGTGCTTATCACATAGCTGAGCACAGGAAGAAAGAGGAGCACTTTCAGTTCCCAGATGAAATATTTCATCCCATTTGCATCTCTATTATGTAACATGTAAATTATGAATGATATTTAAGGATAATTGTACACATGATCTCTTTACCCTGAGAACAAAGCAGTTACCTAACACAATTTATCTGAGATTGAGTATTGCTCACTTGTTGGTATGGTTACCTTTTTTTTTTTTTTTTTTTAAATCCAGAGACCCCCTGGGAAAATATGTGAGTTCAAAACCCAACTTTCAAAAATGTTAACATTATCAAACATTAAGGAAACTTACACTAAATATGGGCAGATATAAATGGAATCAAACTGTCAACAGTAGATTAAAAACATGTTACCAGGAGGAAAATAAATAATGCTTTGGCCAAAGGAAATGTTACCAGATTCTTAAATGCAAGCCAAATTCTGATCATTTTGTTTTTCCTGGATTCTGCTGATAATAGTGCCTTTGGGGGTTTTTGCCTTTTGAGCACTGTCCCCGGACACAAGCCTTACTGACTTTTTATCAAAGGCTCTGGAGAGTCTACACCATCCACTTCCTTCACCAAGGTCCTCTCTCTGCCATGACACAGCAACAGACACTGACTGAAAGCACTTTGCCAGTAGGAGAACTCACAGGAAAAGATTTTCCATGACATAGTGGTAATCCGCCCGACTGCTGTCTGGCAGAAAACAAGCGGCAAACACAATGATGGCATTTAGACCGTCCCCATAGTATCCTGAGGGACAAACAAAAAGACATTTGTAAAAGACTGAAAAGTTCTTAACAAGGTAATATTGAACCTGAGGGATAAATCCAAAGTGTGTGTGTGTGTGTGTGTGTGTGTGTGTGTGTGTGTCTGTGTGTGTCTGTGTGTGTATACCACAGACAGATAATAAAATAAATATTGGCTACAGCTCTGTAAGTATATACACATATAATTGTCTTTCACTGTTTGATGTTACACGGTGTCTTAAATAGGTAGTGAGAGAACATTTGTGTACATAAGGTATATATATTATAGACTATTTTCTGTGCTGTACATAGTTATGAATGACATGTATAGATAAATACACATTGTATCAAAGAAGGCAACACATTTTAAAATTTAATTTAGTTTTATCTTATTTTATTTTTGTGGTGCTGGAGATTGAAGCTAGTGCCTCATGCATGCCAGGCAAGTATTCTGCTGTTAAGTACCATCCCCATCATAGGTAGCATTTTTTGACTTCTGAGTTTCTAATTTATACAACACTAAATTATCTTAAAAGCAAATTCACATAGTACTTCATTCTGAGGGGTTCTACTTAATTCTCTGTAGCTCCTTTTGGTTTTTAGACCCCAGTTAATTTGAAGAGTGAATTTAGTCACTAAGGTGTGATATAATTCACAGCCACACACTCTCCAGTGATCAGTGAACAGCAGGTAAAAAGCTTCCTTTTGATTTTTTGTTGTTGTTGTTGTTAGTTTTTTTGAGACAGGATCTAGCTTTGCAGTTCAGGCTGGCCCTAAGCTCACTATTTAGCCCAGGCAAGCCTCAAGCTTACAGCAATTCTCCTGCCTCTGCCTCCTGAGTACTGGGAGTACAGGTGTGAGCCACCACACCTGCACTGGGGTGTGTGATTACTGGGGATCACACTTGGGACCTTGCACTTGCAAGGCAGGTGCTGGAACCACTGAGCTAAATCCTCCGCCTGCTTCCTTTTGATTTTGAGGCCTGGTCACTCAATTGTATGGTCCTGGGGACCTGTAGACCTATAGACTGTACATGGTTATATGGAAAGTTCTGGCCAGGCCTATGATAATTGCGTACAGACTTTAGAGCTTTGTCTTTTTTTTTTTTTTTTTTTTTTTGAGACAGGGTCTTGCTTTGTAGTTCAGGCTAGCCCCGAACTCAGCCTCAAACTCATCACAGCAATCCTCCTGCCTCTTGCCTCCCAAGTGTTGGGATTATAGGCGTGAGCCACTACCCCCAGGCACTGTGGTATGTGGTACTGGTTGCTGCTGAGGTGAGTCTCCACACCCAGTATTGTATGTGGTTAACTGGGAATCGAACCCAGGTCCTTGTGCTTGCAAGACAGGCACCAGAACCACTGAGCTAACTCTCCGGCCCAGAGCTTTGTCTTTCAAGAAAGAGGAAAATTCAAGATGAGCCTGGCTAGATTCTCTTTGAACTAGTTAGAAATATGTGCTTTGGGGGGAAACTTGGGAATAACTTCTGAATAGGATATGAATGGGATAGAAATACTGTTTATAGGTGGTTCTGGAGAAATAAGATCTGGCAATGAAAACACTTGTGGATATTAAAATTCAAGGGATGAAAGAATATGTAGATACATTTCAGGACATTTTTCTAATCTTTTGACAATAAATGAGAAAGTATTATGAGAAGCCATTATAAAACTGACATAATTCGGCACTGTCCAATTTTTAAAACAAGGTTTATGTTCTCGGAGAGCTCATCTTTGACATTCATGGCAGGTACTTGTCACGTACTCAGGTGGAAAACTGGAATGAGATGTGCCTTTGGCACTTCAAAAAGATAGCAATGCTCTATCTTGTCATTTTGGGGGAGAGTGCCAATGATTTAACCCAGAGCCTCACCGTGCTGAGCACAGGTTTGACCACTGAGCAATATCTATCACTTTAACATTGCCATTGAAATATTTGCAATTTGTATCACATAGTTCTGGCCTTCAGAGTCATTAAGTAGAGATTCCCTCAACGCTGTGAGTAGGAAGAGCACACATGCACTTATACGTGACCCATTCCTCCCAGAGCTGCTACAGTTCCTTTTTCAGAACCCTAAATACCCCCCTCCTGATTACATGGTAGTAAAACACTGGCTGGCTGTAGATTTGGATGGGATCAACTCTTGAAAAGCAGCTTAATAAGATGCTCTCTACCCAAACAGAGAGTGTGACTCTACCACAAACAAGGTGGGGGAAGAGTGAAGTCACTAAAAATACATCCAGTTGTGGGTTGTATTACTAATTTGAGGGTGTTGTGTACTGTATTCATACCACTTATCTTAGAAAATGATACTTTAAATATATAGTCAACCCAACACCTGCTTGAGGGCATCACAGTAGCCTCCTTCTCGATTTTTTTATTTAGTTCTATATTTTCCAATCTGTAGGTATTCATCATGTTCTTTTTAGAATGCGTATATGAAGGAAAGGGTGGAAGAAGATATATTTGAATGTAAGAAGTCCTTCTTTCACCAAAGAATTTCATTTCTAAAGATTCATAAGTAAGTGGAAATCCACAAACGATATGCTGGCTTAGTGAACACCAGGAAATATATGGTTCAGACTCAGCACAGTGTAAAGCTAAGAAGTCATCAAAGGGACAACAGACACAATGAATCTAACTTAAAAACAAGTAAGAAAACATCTCTCTAAATGTAGCTGCCTGGTTCCCAGATGTCAAAATAATTTCAAGCTCATGGCTGCTCAGTACATTGATTTCTTTTTTTATTTCCAGAAGATTCCCAAGAGAATTTCTTTTCTAAAGGGAAGACATATTCTTAAACAGTACTTTAGATGTCTTCAACAGAATTTCACCTACACTATCAGTACTTAGAATGCTGCAGCGTCTTGTTTGCTAAAGTTCATTAGCCAAAGAAATACAGAAGGATCAACTTGTCTAAGCCAAGGAGCCTCTCTTCTTATCAAAATCGCTGGAATTTACAAGTGGAAAATGACTCTGTACTTTTAGGTAGAGTTACTGGAAGGAGGAAGAGGAGGCAATGCAGAAAAGAAGAAAATAGGAGGAGATGATTTAAGAAAGGAAATAGAGAAAGAATTTCATCATGAAAGTGTCCCCCTAAGCTTAGAGTTGATGTCATTTTTACAGAATTTGGAAGTACTTCAGGTAATGAAAGTGGCAAAATGTAACTCCTAGAATGGGTAGGACCATATGCTTTTTACCCCCAACCCCACCCTGATGCAATTTTAGTCCTACAATACACAGCTAATTCAGACAAAGCCGCCTGCCGGCAGCAACACAATTAACATGGAGGATGGTTTTTAGGCCATGTATGTTGTCAGATTGCCAGGGAACGCAAGGTGAACGCAGGGTCCTTGCTGGGACGCGCGCACAGGTCTGCCGAGGAGCGTCCTGGGACCCTCAGAGCAGCGATGGCAAACCTTACCTGCAGTGTCACAGAGAGGCATGAAAGGGATGTAACACAAGTTTGCCGGCCAGCAAATGGGATGGAGAGAGGAGGAAAGATGTCACAGTCGCAACCAAAACATATACACACACACACACCAGCCAGCAGCTCTTCGGCTCACTCTTTCCAGGAGCATTTGTCCAGCAGTGCTGCAGAGAAGGTTACCTGAATCTCCTAGAATGAAATAAGAGAAGTAAAAAGAGACAAAGAAAAAAGAAGGGAAACTCCTTGTTAACATTCTTTGGCATGATTATCCTTGGCTATTTAAATGTGTTGTAAATTAAAAGATAGTCAGTCTGGTCTTCATGTGACCCCACTACACTGGCTGATCAGAATGACCCATAACACTTTGTGGGTTCTTTTTTTTTTTTTTTTTTTTTTGTTGTTGTTGTTGTTGTTTTTTTCAGTTAGGCAGATGGCAGGGGTGTTGCTCCTAAGATGATGGGACATAAGCACCAGTGTGATCAATCGCCCCCATTGGACTGATGCAATTATTGAGGCTCTGCGAAGGTGAGTGAAATGCTAAGTTCAGAGGCTCACAAGCAACAAAGCCAGGCCTTGAATTCATTCTTCTACGGTGTGGACAGGGCCTCTGGCAGTTTGTACCAAAAGACATTAGTATTATCAGTTTAAATCAGATGGGAGGAGTTGACAGTGCCTGACTCTGGGAGCACTTTCTGCTGAACACAGTATTGTTTAGGTGGAACTTCACCACTGGCCTGACTGGGAAAATATCCTCATGGAGTCAGCTCTTCAAATGCTTATTAGGAGGCAGGGTGATCAAATCAATAGGTTGATAAGTGTGACACTTTTCTACTGTAAGATCTAAGAGAGCAGTATATATTTCCAGTAAGGAAGACAAAGCTTTGGTACATCTCAAAATAATATCCCAGTGATGTTTACCTACAAAGCACAGAAGCTGTTAGGCATGGAGGAAAAGGTGGCATCTCACTAATGTACCAGATGGGTACAGCCAGAGGCACATTCATGCAGCCCAGTGCCTAGAGAAGGCCAAGGAGGAGTCAGGGAGAGGGGAGGAAGTTTTTCCAAAACAAATCAGACAGTCACACAGACAAGCGAACCAAGCTTGTGCAACACATGATGAACAGGAGCAAATACCAAGGGCAGGAGGTGGCAGGGATGAAGAGCTCAGCAAACCAGCTCAGAACAGAGTTCCCAGGTGGATTTCTACAAAGTCCAGCACAAGCAGAGGCAGTGACTTTTCCTGCTTCAGTGGACAGATGATCTGCATGCCCAGGCAATGGAGTTAACCCATCCACCCCAACCCATCTGTCCCCACTGCAGTTGAAAAACAAGTAGGTGGCTACACTGAAGTATTGAGATGACTTGCCTGACTATAGCAGTGAAACTATGCACCTACCTCCCTAATAACATGAGAACTCTTAAGATGAGAGACACAAAAATGTGTAGAAAGATTATCACTGATTTCCTTTGATAGACTTTTCCATTTTTTTTTTTTTGAGACAGGGTCTCACTTTGTAGATTAGGCTCACCCTAACTCATTTTGTAGCCCAGGCTAGCCTTGAATGCACAGCAATCTTCTTGCCTCTGCTTCCCAAATGCTGGGGTTAAGGTGTGAGCCACCATGCACAGCACTGTGGTATATAGTTACTGGGGATTGAAGTCAGGACCTTGTGCTTTTGCTAGGCAGATGCCAGGACCACTGAGCTAAATTTCTGGCCCAGACTTCTCCATTTTTTATACTTTTTAGAGTAAGAATAGATTATTTTCATAGCTAGCCCTTGTTTTGTTTTTCCCAAATCAAACAACCCAAAAGTACGTGGTGGGAGGTGCAAAGTATTGACCTCCCTCCCCCACCCCCGGAAAGTATGGGGAATGTTCCAGTTGTGGCTTTCATCTTAAGATGGAAAGAGTTGACTCATGGGCCAGCTATCTGTCCCTCTCAGCAAGATCAGGCCAGCCTTAGCTGCAAACTGTGAGAAAGATTTCTCTCCTAGGGAACAGCCCCAGCCCTGAGAGCACCTATCTTGGGGTCATGTTGCTATTTCAGGTTGCATAGTTAGAGAAGAGAAAAAGGTCACGACCCAAGGTCCGAGGGGGCTTATTCCTTCACTGTCATGCTTGGGTTGAATGGGTGGTCCTGGTATTTGCAGAAGGGAGCAATGCAAGGATAAAAAGTAAAGGGTCTACTGGTGGAAGGATGTTTCACTGAAATAACAGACTGTCTTTGTGCTCCTTAGAAGACAAATGCTGCAGATTTAATGCAGCATCAAGACTCTTGCTTCCCTGTCCTCATTCTGGAAGACAGAATGTGGAAAGCAACAATTGCCTTGTCAACTTGCACTTTTTCTGGGACAGCTGGCGGGTCAGAGTGGTGCTAGGGACGGCAGCAAAGGAATACATGCAGGAGAATAACAAAAAAGCCACTGATGCCTCCCAGAGTTGACAATTAAATGTGTTACTTGTGTTTGCCTGCCATTTGGTGAGTTCCATGTTAGTCAAGGCCACACATACTCTTGGAGACCCCAAGAAAGCACTGAAAATACAAGATACATTTTCCCCTTTTCGGTTCCTCACTAGGCAAGTGGAGGTTTGACCAAGAACAGCTCTTGTGAGGCCTACGTATAACATAGCTTACAGAAATGCAAACTTTAGGGAGGGGAGAACTTTTCAGGCTGAGTCTAAATGATTCCTAAAGTTTCTGAAGAGAACTCAAAAGACATTCTGTGACTAGAAGCCCCTGTTCAGTTCAACCTCACCAGCCACTGGCAGGAATTCTGAACAGACATCTTCCATTGGATGGTTATGGCTTTTGAGAAATCTGCACCAAAATCTTAATAGGTATCAGATATGAGCTATGAAAAGCCTTTTTTCTTTTTTTACACTGGAAAGTTATTTTTGCCTAAGTAGGCTTTCAAATTTTTAATGAACAGAGAATATAAGGTAATGTTCTTAGCTCTCAGTCCCCTGAACATAAATGGCAGACTAGCACCTCAGGGATGTCATATCTCAGAGAATGTCATCTCTGTTTTCCAGTTGAAAACTATGGCTCTCCCCACCCCATTTCCCGAATTCTCAGAGCTTGACTACCTCCATGAGAAATGACCCTTCTGTAGGGCTCGATGACCTTCATGTCAATCCGCTGCTCTTGTTCTCCGATCACCACTGTCCTCCACAGACGATTATCTTCACGCTCTTCTTCAGCTGTGTATTCTGGAATGGACTCTGACTCTTGGCCAGAATCTTTGTTGGCCAGGGAATCTTCTGGAAATGGAAGAAAGCAGGGCTGAAGGAACATGACCTTTATCACAGGGACTGCAAAATGGCCTAATCAGAAGCTCCTTCTTGGCAGAGGTAGGAGGATGCTAGCCCTGCTACATATAGGGTTAACAGACCTTAACCGGATAGAGTTAGCTCTCCAGCCCTCACACTGTCCTGACCACAGAAAATCCACACAGTTGTCTTCTGTACTGACTGAGTCACCAGATTTAATGGTCAGGCCATTGTGAGGGCTGGATAGCTAACTCTAGAGCTGTCTTGTATCAGTAGTGGCCCAGTAAGGAATGAATGGGTACCAATCCATTCTTAATCATGCACCTTAAAGACCATGGGTATTCCTGATGGAGTAAAAGCTTATTGGCTGATCAAACCTGGATAATGTTGGTTTCCTTCAGCCACCTATGCTGATGGCTTAAAATGTTTAAGGACCTTTAGCTTGGTGTCTTGATGACAAGACATCTTGAGTCAAGACCCCTGTTCTAAAGCTCTTACAATAGGCATGAACCCTCTGAGCTGCTGAGGGGCACTTCTGGACATACATTTGATATTACCTTCCATGCTATTCCAAAACATGTACAGTAAATGAGAAATAAAACACGTTTATAGACCATAAATAGTCCGAGGCCCCAAATTCACAAGACTCTTAAATCTGTTGGTGCACAAGGCAACAACAGCAGCAAACCCACTGAGCATTCTTTGGCAAGGCACTTACTCATGCACATCCAAAAAAGAAAGAACCTGTATAGTTCACTGACTTTGGTTTCTACTGCATTCCCAAGTTGGCAGCTTATTAAGAACATAAAGCAGCAACCTTCCCATTCCAATAAAGCACTGTCTCACTTGGGACAATCTGTCCTTCTATCTGGACCCTCTTGCTTCTTCCTTTCTGCTTGGATTACGAACCCTTCTTGGATGCTGTTTCCCAGCTGTCTCTACTGCCTCAGAGCTCTAAGCTCTGACATGAGTCTGTCTTCTGATCTGCTGTTCACCGCACCCTTGTCTACAGTGAGCCCCCATCCAGCCAGCCCTCTGCACTGGCTTTGGTTCTCCCTATTTAATGATTCTGCTTTAATGTGACTCTGGTGATTTAGAATGGTGTGTGAAGGGAGTAAATGTGGGGCTGTTTTGTTTTCTACTTGGTCCTGTTGCAATTGTCTCATTAAAACATTTTCTCTATATCACAATTTTCATTCTGGTTAGAAAAATAAAATGCACACCACACAGATGCAATTAACAAAGGAGCCAAAGCCTTACATAATGTAGAATAAAGAGAAGTCTTTACAGCAAATGTTACTGAAACAACTGGAAATCTATATACAAAAAACTTGACCATAGACCCCACAAAAATTGACACAAAATGGATCACAGACCTCAACATAATTACAAAATCTATAAAATTCCAGGAACATACGAGGATACTTAATTGACTTTAGACATGGAGAATTTAGACCTAACACCAAGGCATTATCCCTGAAACAAATAATTGATGAGCTAGATTTTATTAAAATTAAAAACCTGTGCTCTATCTGGACATGATGACATATGTTTATAATTCCAGCTCTCGGGAGGCTGAGACAGGAGGCCTGCCATAAGTTCAAGGCCAGCGTGAGCTACAGAGTTCAAGGTGAGCCTGCACTACATTGTGAGACTCTGACTCAAAAAACTAAAACTAAAACCCAAACCAAAACCTGTACTCTGTGAAACACAATGTCAAGGGACTAAGAAGCCAAGCCACAGACTGGTAGAAAATATTTACAAAATACCTATCTGGTAAAGGACTATTATCCAAAAGTACAAAGAAAAAAATGCACAACTTGAGTAAAACCAAAACACAGAAAAGACATGAATGAGACACCTCATTAAAAAATATGTACAGATAGTAAGAATATAAGGAGACATTCAATATCATGTCAGTTAGGAATTGGAAATTAAACTTGCAAAAATGAGATACCATTACATATTTTTTAAGTAGCCAAATTCCAAAGTTTTGATATCATCAAATATAGGATACAGAGCTACAGGAATTCTCATTCATTGCTGATGAGAATGTGGAAGGATACTGTGACTCTGAAAGACAATTTGTCATCTTTTTATAAAACTAAGCATATTCTTCTCATACCGTCCTACAGTCACACGCTTGTCAAAAGGTGCAAATGACTTGAAAATGCATAGGCACAATAAAAACACACACAAACATCTGCAGAAACTTGTAATTGTCAAACTTTGAAGAAACCAAGATGTCCTTCAATAGGTAAAAGGTGAAATAAAAATGTGGCCACATCCATACAGTAGAATATTATTAAATGTTTAAAAAATGAGTTTTCAAGATATAAAGAGATATGGAAGAAATTTAAATGGCTAAGTCCAAGAAGCCATTTGAAAGTCTACTTCCTGTATGACTCCAGTAACACTGTGGAAAGGGCAAAGTCAGGTAGACCTTAAAAGGATCCATTACATGATGATGTAAATTTAGTTTTTTTCTATGTTGTTCTTGCTTCTTCTTTTTTTTTTTTTAATCTTTATTGGTACATTAAATATACACATCATGATTGCACTCCATAATGGGGATTTGTACCAGTATAAGACACAACTTAATTCTCATTTTTTCCCATAGCCCCACCCACCCTACCACCCCCCCATATACATAAAATTTGTTTCCGTACTTTTTTGTTACAATCTCCACATTGTCCCCTTTCATGTTGTTCTTGCTTCTTACAGAGTACTTGTTTCAGCAAGTATCTTGACAGGTATCTTACTTCCTTTGTACACATATTACTATAGGGCAAACTTTTAACAAGGGGAACCTAGATTTGTGGTGCTTTTATGAATATGTCACACCAAAATATAATTGAGGGTGCCTATCTTCTCTGGTTGTTACAAGATGCAAGCTAGCAAAGCTTTTACCCTTGGACAGATGAAATGGAAATAATATCATTGTTGATTCAATCTGAATTTCTGTAATTCATAAGGAAGAATTTGAATGTTCATTGGCCACTTTTATTTTTCTTACTAACATGGAGATATCTGCTATATCTTTCCCACAGTGGTTTTTATTTATCTGTTGAAGTTCTTTGTATAGAACTTAGGTGTTGTAATTACTTTTCTACTCTGTGCTTAGCTTTTAAATCTATATATTTTTGCCTGACAGAAATTTCTAAAGTTTAATCAGCTGACTTTTAATTTGTTCTCTTCTAAAACTACAATATAATAAGAAAGGACACCTCTTAAAAGTATGTTTCTTACTATTTTTTTCTTAAAAAACAGCATTATTATTCATTATGGTGAAAAAGTTTGGGACTGAATTGGCAAGTTGCTGGGAGTCCTTTGTTCCTTCCTCTTTGATTCAGGTGGGGGGAATTATTAAAGAGTTAGGGTGCAGAGTCCACTTCTAGAAGTCAACAATACAAATCAGTGAGATATAAAGGTAGCTTTACTAATCCCTTCAGTTAGAAATGCTCTCTTGATCTCAGTAGTTTTTCTACTGTAACTATAAATTACCATCTGCTCCCGCTCCCTTTTATGTTGTATTTGCAACAAATATTCAGGTCTTTTTAAACTCTCTGTCCATAGGTGTTCCAATTTTTTAGTCTCACCCATTCTTTGTTTAAGAAATGCTTGTTTTCTTTTCTCAAAGATCATCATTCTCCCTGGACTGTGGAAGACAAACCTTTATACAATAGAGCAGAGGTCAACTTAGTGGGTCCTGCCTCAAAATAAAAAATACAAAATGGGTCTGGGATGTGAAGGCTTGGGTTCAATCTGAGTACCAAAAAGAGGACAGGGAGAGAGGGAGAGGAAGGCATGGGGGAAGCGAGGGGGGCAGGGAAGAAACACCCAGGGGATTTGAGATGTGTGTGACTGGGTGGATCACAACCCTGGCTACTGTACAGTACATGGCCCCTAGCCATTTTCAGTGGCCTTATTTCTTTGTTCTGGTTCCCAGCTGCCATGAAAGGAGCAGCTTTGCTTCACTCCACCATGATGTTTCTGCCTTGGAGTCAGCTGACCACGGACTGACTCCTATGAAACAATGAGCCAAATGAACCCTCTTTTTAAAGTTGTGAGTGTCAAGTACTGTATTAGAAAAAGCTGACTAATACATTCAATGTATTGAGAAGTCTTTTAAATTAATCAAGAAGACTTTAAAGTTCTCTTAGTGACAAACAGCAGACAAGAAGTGAATTTGAAGATAGAATCTCAGTAAACCAAAGTGCAAGGAAAAAAATCATCCTTTCCGACAACACTATTATGACATAGGTTGCTTATGGAAAAAACACAGTGAATTTAATGCCTGGTTAGTTTACATGCAGAGTTAAAACAAGGAACTAATCTTTATAAGCAAGTTACCTATAGATCATGCAAATATGGAGAACCACAGCTAGGGACATTAAATGAAGTGGGGCCCTGATTATGTGGAGATAATGTTAGGGAGCCTTATTAACCCAGAAAACTGTCATTAGGGCTTTGATTTAGAAATGACAGCATAGACAGTTACTAAGCATTACTTTGGAGCCCAGGAAAGAAATGTATGAGTACACGAGTGTTTCCTATTACATTCTTATCAGAAATGTGTAGGCAAAAATTCCTTTTCATTTTTCCACTTTCCATATGAAACATTTTTGTTGAAATCTGTATTATGGCAAAATGTACTTTGTGGTTGGTTTGGAAAAATAGAAATAGTTCATCATTTTCCCCTTGACCTTTGGATTTTGAGTTTTTAGGATTGATATGACAAAGCATTTTTAAAAACACTAAGCTTACTCTTAAATTGAAATTCTAACAGCCTAAGTGTCTTATCATTTACACATTTCTGATCTCTTGGCACACTGTAAATACTACACACATTTTCAAGCACTTATTTCAGACCTCAGAATTAAAATGTATTTCTATTCCATCCTTTATATACAGTCAGCTGTCTGTATATTTTACAAAGTGATACACTTTTTATGAAAATTAAGGAGAGCTTTAGAATACTGCTTAGGTTAAAATTCTGTCTTTTGTGTTTAAAACCTACAAGGAGGATTGAGCCCACCACTGGCTCTGTGAACACAACTACGTGAAGTAAACCAGATAACTACATCGCAAGGAGCGGCTTTAATTATCAGCTTTCCCAGCCACCACCACTTTGTTTGACAGTTTTACTATTTATAAAAATAAAAGATTCAGATGTGGTATGACATAGCTCTCCACAGCAAGAGGGAGGTAAAGGGGGAGGAGGGGGAGGGATTATCAGTGTCTTGACACAACTGTCTTCTGTGGGGCTTGAAGTCAATATATTAGCAGGAAAAGGGCCAGGGCCATTGGGTCCACCCAGTCTGGACAAGGTAGCTGGTGAAGAAGTATGAGTGGCAGGAGCAAGTGGCAGGAACAAATAAGAACTGAGGACCTTCTTTCCCTTCGTGTTTGTATATATCAATTTACAGCATCACCTATCCAAATAATCATAGTCAGCTTTTCACATCCTTTGATTCCACATCTGCAAACTCAACCAAATGCAGATAGAAAATATTCAGGGGGAAAAATACACGTGTACAGAACATGCTGATTTGTTTCTTGATCTTTATTTCTCATACAGCAACTATTTCCGTAGCATTTGCATTGCAGTAAACATTATAAGTCATCTGCAGACAATTTAAAGTAAATGAGAAGATGTAAATAGGAGTTAGGCATATACTGCAGTTTGAGTGTGGTCGAGCTTGAGTGTGGCTAACTTTTGAAACCTGTTTGGGGCCGTGAAACTAATCTGTCACAGATACTGAGGGGAAACTGCATAGAAATTCAAGATCATGATAAAAATGCAATATAAAGTTTAGTTAACTTAACACATTTTTAATTAGTTCCATATAAATGGAATGCCTAGAATTAGCATGACCCTAAAACATAGGATACTACAATGTAATTGTGGTAGTGCTTTTTAGACAAGAAAAACTTTTTTTTTTTTTTTTTTTGAGACAGGGTCTTGCTTTGTAGTTCAGGCTGGCCCTGAGCTCAGCCTCAAATTCACATCATACCAATCCTCCTGCCTATGCTTCCCGAGTGCTGGATTACAGGCGTGAGCCACCATACCCTGCACTGTGGTATGTGGTACTGGTTGCTGCTGGGTATCAGTCTCCATACCCAGTATTGTATGTGGTTACCAGGGATCGAACCCGGGTCCTTGTACTTGCAAAACAGGCCCTGAAACCATTGAGCTAAATCCCCGGCCAAAGCTTTTACAATTAAGAAAAATAGGAGTTGTTGCCAAGACTCATCATTACTTGCAAATATAACTTCCAAATGCCACCCTGGCTGGACATGAAATAGGAACTGCCTAATTCTACCAGTATTTTTTTAATTCAAATTTTTAGTGGTACATTATATATACACATCATCATAGCATTCAACATTGAGAGTTTGTACCAGTATACAACAAGACTTGATTCTCATTTTTCTCATTCCCCTACCCTACAACCCTCACCCCCTCCATGAATAAGCATTGTTTCTTTTTTTTCTATTACATTATTTTTCTCCTCGTTATTTACCCCTATACCCTATTTCTTTTTAAATATTTTCTATTTCACAATATCTACTATATATACTAGAACTCATTTATATCTTCATTTTCTCATACCAGAGAAAAGATATGATATTTACACATCTGTGACCTATTTATTTCTACCAGTATTTTTACAAGTAAATATTTTATATTTGTATATAAATCTTAACAAACCAAATTTCACTGAGCATGAGAAAGCACTAAAGTGAGACTGCTATTCATATCAAGAATGACAGTCTTTAATCTGGCAATTTTTAATTTTCTTTGTTTTATCTTCCCTCCATCCCACCCACTTCTAGTGGTACATGCATTTAGTGGGAAAACAGCTGATAAACCTGCAAACAAAGAGTAAAATGATACAACTTCAGCAAAAGGCACCTAAGAAAGAAAAGGAAATCTACTGGCTAGAGTTTGGATAGGTTAGGGAAGGCAGGCAGGTGGAACGTACCTTTGATTTCAGAGGCCAAGGAAGACCCTCCAGGGAGACAACACCTGATAAAAGCTCTGAACACAGAGAAGGAGCCAGGTATACAAAGGTCTGCAGAATGAACATTCCAGGGGCAGCTTGAGCTAATAAACTGGCAAGACCTGACTCTGCCTCTTCAAATTGTCTCTTCCAGACTAATTTTTCTCTCTGTGCAAGCCCAGCTCCAGTTTCCTCACAGCACAGCAGACAGTAGCAGTTTTACAGCAAAGCAATGGTCAAAAGGTGACTTCTGTGAATGCTACTTGCTCTCTAACACTCTATAAACTGTCAACCTTGGCCACACAGGACCGAGGCACGAACTGAACCTTCCAGTAGTTACACACAAGAGCCACTGGTTAAAAAAAGAGAAAGATTTGTTCCTAATGCTACTTAGATAATCTTTGATTTAATCTTTGGCTCTGTCAACTTAGTGACTTACCATGGCCTGTGTACTCAAAAGAATCTGCTTCATCAGGAGTATCAAGTTCATCCACGTTGATATCAATTTCATCTGGGCTGTCGAGATTATCATCAGAGAGAATAGACCCTTCACTCTGGTCCAGAGAAAGATTGATATTTGGGGCTGTGAGCTTAATTCTCCGAGGATGGGTGCCATCAAGATCCAGTGAATTCGGGGGTTCTAAGGAAGAAAAACAATAACCATAACATTCAATATCAGCTTGTCCAGCTGGACCTGGGCCCTTTTGTTTACTAAGACTGTTTCTGCAAAGCCAGCTCTGGTAAAAGTCCTAATAGGGGATTTGAACCCTTTCTTGATAACAGACTTTGGTCCTGACTTCCCCCAGTCCAATCAATCCCAGCCATGTAAAAACAGGAAGTGGGAGCTATTCCTAATGGTGTAGAAAATTAGTTTTTCTAACTTTTCTGTTTATCTTCAAGAACTGTACACTCCTATAGTAGTAAATTGGATTTTTATGCAGTACATTACAAGCTAAAAACAGTTAAGTATGTATTTTCTAATTTTGCTTATCAATTTTGCAATAAATAACTCTCTAATGTTTACAGATACTCCCAAAATTCTTTCTGTTTCTTAATATGACCTTTAAGGATCTTTGGCTTTTAAAAAAAAATAAAACCTGAGATATATATATATATTCCTTGAACTTTTCTAAGAAGTCACTATCTATTACACCAGGGTTCCTTGACATTGGTTCCAATAATGTGACGATCTTCTGCTAGGGCTCACAGAGGCACCTCCTACCCTTCCATTTTCAAACATATTTTTCTGCTCTTGTGCCTTTCAGTTAATAGAAGCAATGCTTGAGAAATAATTTCTATATATATTTATGTTTTATTTTTCCTTTAAGTTCATTGGTACATTTTAGGTATATATTATGATGACGTTCATCTTTGGGGATTTGTACTTGGTATGTGATATATCTTCACACTTGTTTTTTCCTCATCTCTCTACCTTCCCTTACTCCCCCACTCCTTATTTATAGAAACTCAGTTTCCATTTTCTCACTCCTGAAAGAATGGCTGCTATCAAGAAAACAACCAACAACAAATGTTGACAGGGCTGGGGGAGAAAGGAATGTTTCTCTGTCACTGGTGGGAATGTAGACTGTTGTAATCACTGTAGAGATTTCTCAAAAAACTAAAATTAGAGATCCTAATTTGACCCTGCTAGTTACCTCCTTGCTATCTTCCCCCCAAAATTAAAAGTTTTATACCATAGTGATATATGCACACCCATGTTTATAGCAGCTCAGTTTGTAACAGCTAAATCTGCAAACAGCTCAAACGCCCATCAGCTGGAGACTGGATAAAGAAGATGTGATTTTTAACAAAATGAAGTACCACTCAGCCACGAAGAATGATAAATTAGAAACATTTATAGCTAAATGAATACACGCTGAGGCCACATTCTTAAGTGAAATAAATAGGACATGCATGTGTAAATACCAAATAGCTTTTCTGGTGTGAGAAGTGGCAAGAGTACCTGAGAAGCAAAATGTGTAATGGATAATGTAAAATAGGAATTAAAGGTCCAAAAAGGTAGAGGAAATGGGAGGTTGGGGGAAAGGAAAGAAGGGAGAAGTCATTTTTAAACCAAGTTTATCCCAACCAAAGAGAAATATATTAATGTGATATAATAAGAAAAGTATTTGATCTTTACCTCTGGGTCTAAGCAGAACTCACAAAATTCTCAGGATTTCCTGAGAGATAAGAGTGTCTTTTGCTATTTACAGAAAGCTCTTTTTGAGTAAAACTGAGTTATGTTAGAGAAGTAACCTAGAGTGAGCCCTACACAGACTTAGGATAGGGCTCATCACCAAAAACACTTAAGTGATTAGAGAATTGAAACTTATCTCCACCCAAGGACCTCTGGGAAGGAGGTGATGGGCTGGAGATGGGGCTTTCTGAAGATTCTTGAATAACAGGTTTGGTGAAAGTCTGCTCTGATAAAGACAGTTAGTGCTTAGAGGGCAAACATCTGGAGAGGGCACTGAAACTCCATGACACTTCCTCCATACCCTGTGCAAAATCTAGAAGAAAATCATGACAAAAGCAACCTTTTAAGAGCACTTTGAAACAGGAGGTCGGGCCCGGGATTTAGCTCAGTGGTTCCGGCGCCTGTCTCGCAAGCTCAAGGACCCCTTAGATCCTGGTAACCACAAACGATACTGGGTGTGGAGACTCACCCCAGCAGCAATCAATACCACATACCACAATGCCAGGCGTGGTTGCTCACACCTGTAATCCCAGCACTCGGGAGGCAGAGGCAGGAGGATTGCTGTGATGTGAGTTTGAGGCTGAGCTCAGGGCCAGCCTGAACTACAAAGCGAGACCCTGTCTCAAAAAAAAAAAAAAAAGAAAAAAGAAACAGGAGGCCACTGGGGACCAGAACTTGTACATGTATCAAGATGCTGCCAGGGGCTGGGGAGTTAGCTCAGCGGTTCCGGTGCATGTCTTGCAAGCGCAAGGGCCTGGGTTCGATTCCCCGGTAACCACATACCATACTGGGTGTGGAGACTCACGCCCAGCAGCAACCAGCACCACATACCACAGTGCCGGGTGTGGTGGCTCACGCCTGTAATCCCAGCACTCGGGAGGCAGAGGCAGGAGGATTGCTGTGATGTGAGTTTGAGGCTGAGCTCAGGGCCAGCCTGAACCACAAAGTGAGACCCTGTCTCAAAAAACCTAAAAAAAGAAAAAAAAAAAAAGATGCTGCCAGGAAAATGAAATTTTGAACTGGGTGCAGGAATGTGAATGTTTGAACTGAGTCATCTCTGCAAAAGCCACTGGCACTGTTAATGAATGTTGTAGTCGCAAATGACAGATGTACTTTTCACCTTGAGACAGTCATAGCATTCAGTCATGGATTTGTTACCCAGCGGTGTGTAGTCTAGGGTTAGAATGCCATTTTGGCACCAGTCATTTTCCTGTGCATATAACTTGTGAGATTTCCTTTCTCCCCTCCTTTTCCTCTTCAATGTACCTGTGGCATTTCCCAAATAGAAGTATTAATTAATTTTACTCAGCAAGCATTAAGTGACAGCTGACAAGTATTTCGCTTAGTAAACAGAGTCTGTGTTGCTCAAAATGTTTGTAATGAGCACAGCAGACTGACAAAAACACACAGCCCTTGATGTCATCACCACTTTTCACAGGGGCACTGGTGCTATTATTAAAACAGAATGCTGTGTTTACACACCTGACAAATTACCGAATATCACCATCTCATCAGTCATATGAAAATACAATTGGTCTCTTAAATAGCTTTCTACATATAATATAAATAGCTTAGGAAAATTATCAAAAAGATGGCCTGGGTTACATTTCATCTAGCTAAAATCTTTACTGATGGTGTGTGCCATTACTATTTCTTTGTATTCTTATTATTGTTTGTCATGTTTTTGTTTTAACATAATGTATAGCTCATTATTTGACTACTTCTACTCTTGGAATAATTATTTCATATTGAGCTTATTACATATAAGCATATAATCATCTTACTAGACCACCTCCAATGAAAAGTGTCAAATTACTGCCTCAGCCCTGTTCCCTAACAACCTCCTGTTGTTACTCAGCTGTGGCCTAGACTATCTACAATCACTTCTTTCACTCCTGAAGCACATATGACTTACTGGAAAGAGACTTCCTAGCTCTCAGGGCCGAGGTCTCAATAAAAGCAACACTCAGTCCAAAGGTTGATTATTGATCCTTCTTAATCATAATCAAAGAAGAAATGTGAAATACAGAAGAAAATGATGCAAACAAAGCAACATTTAAAGAGCATTTGAAAATGCAGTTGGGAAGTCCTTAGGGAACTGGGAATTACACATATATCGGACTGCTGCTAAAGAAAACAAACTCTTGAACTGAGTACAGGAATGTGAACTTTTAAACTAGGCCAGTCTGCAAAGACCACTATTATCATTTAATGAATGCTCTAGCAGCAATTGTCACCAATGACAAGTGACTTTTCAACTAGGGAAAATCCTATAAGTTAATCATGCATAGCTTCATGATGGCAGCCTATGTTAGGGTACCTTTTCTGCATTCCTTTCCTTTACATGTGACATGTACCTTTCCTTTGTCTTTAGGTTCTCCTTTCATTTACAACAAAACAAACACTGTACAACTTGAATTTCTTTAGTGAAATCACTCATAGATATTTGAGTTTGTTTCTTTGAATTACAATTCCCAAGACTCCCAAGCAAAGTCTTTTGCTTTTATAGTTTCTAAGTTTGAAATGATCATTTGCCTTATGTATCCATCATCTATTCATCTGCATCCTTTCTGTCTTCTATAGAGAACTAGTAATGTAAGTAATGTTTCCATGAGTTCTGTGAGCTGTTCTAGCAAATTATTAAACCTGAGGAAGGAGTTTGTGGGAACCTACAGCTGATTGGTCAAAAGCAGAGAGAGGTGCAGTTGAGGACTAGTGGCCGTGTTAGTGACCTTCAAGACCATGCCCTCCACCCGTGGGAACTGGCCCTACTGCCAGTTACTGTTAGAACTGAATAAAAGGACACCCCAACTGGTGTTCTCTAGAGAAGTTCTTGGTATATGTGGAGAAATTACTACATATCTGGCCATTGAAGTGTTCTGTCTGTGTGAAAGAATAGTAAAAGAAAAGTTTCTCATCTTCACCAAAAACCAGAAGTGACCAGTTTCCCCAGAACTAAGGATTTCAAAGGCCATCTGGTATATCCTTCACCTCTGGCAATCAAACTCTGGCCTATTCTACGGAAACTGCCACTGTTCCCTGATCATTGAGATCTTTCTTTTCTGTCCAGGACATTGCCCAAGCTGTGTACCATGTAACGTTATGTATTCCTTGAGAAAAGTGTTTCAATGACATTTGAAAATCACTGGGTTTTTGTATTACAGGAATTCTAAGGGCAGTGATACCCAAAATAGTTTTTTGCGATGATGAAAATGTTTTAGATATAGCTATTGAGCAATTAAAAATGAGGCTAATATGACTGAAGAATTTTTTCAAATTTTTATTTTTAATTTCAATTAATTTATAGTGCTATATGCATATAGCTGCTACCAAATAGGATAACCATAGCTTTAGTGTTCTTACCATTCAAAAATAAGTTGTGAGTATTGAGGAGAGACATACAGTGTTACCACTGGCCATAGTAATCTAAAAATGACTATCACATAACTGGTATTTTAAGAATGCACCTTCAATACCAGAACAGAAAACAAATTCAGTTACCTTCCTTCTTGTCACCCCATTCTAGGTAGGTATAGGAGCATGCTGTGACCTTAAAGTCAGTATGGCTGAAGATAGTGACTGTGGCACAAAATGGGTATCATGTAGCTTGCAGCTGAAAATTTAACTTTCTTTCTGTGTATACCTTGGGTTTAAAACCTTATGGTATAAGGTTGTTATGGTGGTTCGGTGTTTTGGCTTTCTTTGTTTTGTTTCTGTAGTGCTAGGAAACAAACTCAGGGCCTCACACATGCAAAGCGATGATCTACCACTGAGCTACACCTCCAGCTCGATGTGGTTTTTATAATTAGCACACCCAGCATTCTTTTTTTTTTTTTTTTGAGACAGGGTCTCGCTTTGTAGTTCAGTCTGGCCCTCATCTCAGCCTCCAACTCACATCACAGCAATCCTCCTGCCTCTGCCTCCCGAGTGCTGGGATTACAGGCGTGAGCCACCACGCCCGGCACTGTGGTGTGCAGTACTGGTTGCAGCTGGGCGTGAGTCTCCACACCCAGTATTGTATGTGGTTACCCGGGAATCGAACCCAGGCCCTTGCGATTGCAAGACAGGCGCTGGAACCACTGAGCTAAATTCCTGGCCCACACCCAGCATTCTTAATATCACATTTCTGATCTTAAGCATTCTTAAAATGAGGTATGAATTTGGTGGACTCAGACATCAGTTAGAATTTGTTACTGTGATATGCAGTAACTAATTATTAGAAGAACTAAAAACTTGGGTAGATCAGGTTAGAACCCAGGAAATAAAATATGGTCTATGTTAGTGAGAATCAATAATTGAGTTGACTCTAAAATTAACCAGATGGAGCTCAACAGCTTCCTCTCACACATTTTTTTGGAAACCTTCACTTTTACCACGGAAATCATAGGATGAATGTGTAGGAAATAGTCCTGAGTGAACAATGGAAATGTGCAGGTCAGAATGGCGCTGCAGGAAAGGAGAAGGGTTTCTCTCACCAGGCCTCATGTCTGCAGCAATGGGACTCAGCATCTCCTCCTCGAAGGGGATGTCCATCCCTACATCCTCTGACGGGAGTCTGAAAGAAAGCAAAGCAGAGATTGTAAAAAGTGGTGTGCGACTCCATTTTGTCAGAAGGAAACCCAGAGACTACAGGATTAATTTTTCAACTCACCTGAAATAAGCCAAATACGTGTACTGAGTCCATTGCTAAGTGACCCCAAGTTAGAGAAGTTCCTATAATTACTATGAGTAAAACCATAACACCAATTTCACTTGTGAATAGCAATCACTTCTGGCATCCCATGTAAATAAAAACATACTGAGTAAAATCCTCAGAAATAGGACTAAGAATAACTAATATATTTCAGAAGACACCTAATATATTGTGAAATACAGAGTGAACACTTAAAGTAAAATATTATTATGATGAAAGACACATTGCCATTAGTTGACCTCAAAATATGCCTTTGCCTCTCAAAATTCCTTTTCGGTACTAGTCAGAACCCCTGTAAAGAAGATTCTAAAAAGCAGATGCCAGGAGGCTCCGGGGGACAGGGGAGGAAAGGCTGAATGCTATAATCAGGTGCTCAGAGGAGGAAGCACTTTCCCAAACCTGCGGATATTACAGGGGGCTACAGAGACTGGGGATGAAATCCAAGACTAAAGAAAACCCAAGCCTGCCCTTCCTATCTTCTATAGTAAATCAGTAAGTTGTGTCCCAAGTTGTGTCCTGTGTGAAGAGTTCCGCCATATTCATTCATCCGGATCCTACACATTTGCAGAAATGAGATGGCCAAACCAATTAGGAGCTGGAAGTGAAGCAGGATAGAAGTTCTACGAGGAATAATGGAAACTTCTGAAACAGGTAGTTTTACCTTATTTTTGTGTAGCAAATACTTCTCTTTATGGCCTCTGCACACAGAATGAGCTAACTCGAGGTTTAGAGCGTAGTAAGCACAAGTGTGGCTCTACGTGGCTGAGCTAGCTCATGTCTCCATCTAGAGGACACATCAGAACTGTTCTGTGGTTGCTTTGCTGGGGGATGCTGTACTAAAACTGTTCCTCACCAACTGTATCTGGTTGCAGGCCCTTTGAGTGTATGGTAGTACTGAATTTTCCTCTCCTTTGGAATTTGGTGTGGCTATATAAGTTTACTTTGGCTAATGGAAAACAGTGGACATGGCAGATGGCCCTTCTGGGCAGGAGCCTACAGGCAAGCATGTGAGGCACCATCTGCTTCCTGCCACCGTTGCTCTCCAGTTTTGCCTGGCTGTGCTCCAGGGGCCTATCTATGGTGAGCAGAAGCCTCTACTAGAGCCCACTGGATACACGAGCAACACACTGGCTTTCGTCCAGGTTTGCTGGAGACATTGGAGTTGCACACATATCAGCATCTTGCCCACTCTGACTACACAGCTAGTTTTTATTGGTTTTTCTTTTTAAATTTTTATTGGTACATTATGAATACACATCATCATTGCATTGAACACTGAGAGTTTGTACCAGAATACGACATGACTTGATTCTCATTTTCCCCCTTTCCCCCCACCTGCCACGCCCCCCCGTATACGTAATCTTTGTTTCCTTTTTTCTTTATTAGTATCACATTCTTTTACCCCTCGTTATTTACCCCTACATCCTCTTTCCTCTTAAATGCTTTCTATTTCACAGTATCAACTATACATACTACAACTCATTTACAACTTCATTTTCTCATACCAGAGAAAAAATACAACATTTACACATTTGTGACCTATTTATTTCACTTATAAGGATGTCCTCAAGGTACATCCATTTGAGTATGAATGACTCAATCTTATCAATGGCAGAGTAATACTCCATTCCATAAACGAACCACATCTTCTTTATCCGTTCTCTAGCTGAAGGACATTTTGGTTGTTTCCAAGATTTAGCAACAAACTGAGCTGCTATAAACGTGGGTACACATATGTCACTGTGATATGAATCTTTTTTTTTTTTTTTGAGACAGGGTCTTGCTTTGTAGTTCAGGTTGGCCCTGAGCTCAGCTTCACACTCACATCACAGCAATCCTCCTGCCTCTGCCTCCTGAGTGCTGGGATGACAGGCGTGAGCCACCACGCTGGCCACTGTGGTATGTGGTACTGGTTGCTGCTGGGCGTGAGTCTCCACGCCCAGTACTGTATGTGGTTAACCGGGGATCAAACCCGGGTCCTTGTGCTTACAAGACAGGCGCTGGAATCACTGAGCCAAATCCTCAGCCCCTGTGATATGAATCTTTTAATTCTTTTGTGTATATACCTAGCAGGGTGATGGCCAGGTCAAATGGGACCTCTATTATAGCTTTTTGAGGAATCTTCACACTGATCTCCACAGAAGCTGTATGAGTCTACATTCCCACCATCAGTAGAGAAGGGTTCCCTTTTCTCTGCAGCCTTGCCAACATTTGTTGCTGGCTAATTCTGAGATAGCAGCCATTCTTTGTGGCATGAGATGAAATCTAGTGTTGTTTTCATTTGTATCTCTCGAATGACCAATGATGTTGAGCATTTCTTCATATACTTGTTGCCTGCTCTTAATTCTTCCTCTGAAAAGTATGTTCATTTCAGATGCCCATTTTTATTGGTTTTTCAAAGGGAATATCTGACTTGCATATTTAGTTGGACAATACATCCCTATATCTTCAACCCAGACTCATGGTGACAATAGGTATCATTTTGGATTGCTAAACCATACTTTTATAAATGAAGACATAAGCTCAGGAGAGTGCCAGATGCTTTAAAGTGTTCTGTAAATGTATTAATATATCATCTTTATGGAGTTTTTTCATCATAGTTTACTCCTAGCCAAAAGGCTCATACTCAAGTGTCATAGCCAATTTTGATTTATGTAATAGTCTTCTATACGTTGACATTTTGTATAAGGAAGTGATTTTGAAAGGAAGGTCTGTATCACTAATGTATATAGGAACTTAAGTCATTTGCACAAATGGTCACATAAATACAATAAAAATGAAATAATGCTATTGACTTCAAGTTAGAAGCCCTACATCTAACTATATCTTTCTCTTGTTACTTAAAAAGAGAGAGGGAGATTAGGGAATGTGAGCTGATCTGACAATATGATGCTCTGTGCAGGTGTCCTGCTATATCCAGCTTCACTGTTTTGTGCCTTTCGTTCCCTGGAGTCAACAGAAATATGACAATACTCCATAGAAAGTTCCTGAGGTAAATAATTCATAATGTTTAAATAACTTTATTGCAATACATCTACATAATTATCATACTATATGATTTGTTATTGGGTTTTTGTTTTTTGTTTTCTGTTTTTAGACAGGGTCTCACTTTGTAGCTCAGGCTAGTCTTGAACTCAGCCTCAGACTCATAGCAATCCTCCTGTCTCTGCCTACTGAGTGCTGGGATTACAGGCGCCAGCCACCATGCTTGGCATTGTGGTATATGTTACTGATTGCTGGTGGGCATGAATCGCCACACCCAGCATCATTGTATGTGGTTACCAGGGATTGAACCTGGGCCCTTGGGCTTGCAAGACAGGTGCCAGAACCACTGAGCTAAATTTCCAGCCCTGATTTGTTGTGGTTATTATCCTCTAAGGTGCTTAATCTGTGAATTATGTTTTATCATACATATTTATGTATAGGAAAATATAATCCACAAATATAGGGTTTAGTACTGTATGGCTCCAGGCCCCTGCAGGATGTTTTGGAATGCAGATAAAGTAGAACAGCTACATCATTAAAGATATGAGAAATTCCATATAAAATATGATATTCAAAAGGCAGTTAATTAATTCCAAAGCTTAAAAGAAACCAAGGAAAGCCTCCAGGTGCTAGAAATGAATTATTATAAAGATGTGGGAAAAAAAGCCCTTAAGATTTTAGACTAGGGGCCGGGGAGTTAGCTCAGTGGTTCCGGCGCCTGTCTTGCAAGGGCAAGGACCCGGGTTCAATTCCCCGGTTAACCACATACCTATACTGGGCGTGGAGACTCACGCCCAGCAGCAACCAGTACCACATACCACAGTGCCGGGCGTGGTGGCTCACGCCTGTAATCCCAGCACTCGGGAGGCAGAGGCAGGAGGATTGCTGTGATGTGAGTTTGAGGCTGAGTTCAGGGCCAGCCTGAACCACAAAAGTGAGACCCTGTCTCAAAAAACCTAAAAAAAAAAAAAAAAAAGATTTTAGACTAGACAGGCCTTAGGGCCCCACAGAAGTGACCTCTATGTGCTGGAAGAAATGCAAAGACCTGAATTTCTAAATAAGGTTGTGGAGCCTAAAGAACTGCACCCTTAAAATGAAGAAAAACTGTCCTCTAATCTTGGAAAGCAGTCTGCCTGGGAACCTACTACATAACAAAAACAACCTGTAAGAACTGATGACACTAGTCATTGTCTAGCATGCCTCAATTCATATTACCTGAACAATACAGGAAACCTAGATGGAGAAACTACATTACATTCATTTATACTCATTGAAGACCTACAACCCTAGGTGTTATGGTTTAGATCTAAAATGCTCTCTGAACATGTCACATTTCTTTTCTTTTCTTTTTTTTTTTTTTAAGGTTTTTTGAGACAGGGTCTCGCTTTGTGGTTCAGGCTGGCCCTGAGCTCAGTCTCCAAATCACATCACAGCAATCCTCCTGCCTCTGCCTCCCGAGTGCTGGGATTACAGGCATGAGCCACCATGCCCGGCACTGTGGTATGTGGTACTGGTTGCTGCTGGGGTGAGTCTCCATGCCCAGTATTGTTATGTGGTTACCAGAGATCGAAACAGGGTCCTTGCGCTTGCAAAACAGGCACCGGAAACACTGAGCTATATCCCTGGCCCCTGAACATGTCACATTTCAACATGGGGTCCCTGGAGGTGTGAGTTAGAAAGGTGCTGTCCCTGGCTCTTCCCTTTCCTCTCTACTTGCTGGTCACCACACTTTCCTCAGCACACTGTTAAACAAGCCCTTTCTCCTTACACTTTGGGTGTCAGGTATCTTGTTTCAGCAACAAGTAAAATAACTAGACATACACCATGCCATTTATCTCTTGGACCCAGCCAACCACAGACTGAACCCACTGAAATTGTGAGCCCAGTAAACCTCTCCTCCTTTAAGTTGTGGGTGCTGGATATTTTGTCTCAATGATAGGAAATCTGACTAATATTCCAGAAGAATTCAATATCATTACCTGGTAGAGCTTGATAATTTAGAACCTAAGATTCACTGGAAATCTACTTAACAACAAAAAAATCCTCAAAAAGATGAGCTTGTACCAAAACATAAAATTATAACAACAAAAAACATTGCCAAGGTGGAAATAATTGCAATGAGGGATTTTTAGGAAATGTCATAAATAGAAAAATAAAGATAACTAAACCAGCTGGTAAAAGGTATTTTTTAAAAGATCAATATTTAAGAGATCATAAAAATTAATAATACTTTAAAATCATTGCTATATGACTAATATTGAAGCACTGGAATTTGAGATGGTTGTTATGGCAGGTAATGTCAATTAAGTTCCAAATAGCTGGGCTGCTTAAAAAAGAAATATAAAACCTGTAATGATGCAAAAGTGTTTGATAATACCATGAAATGAAAAGCTGTATCAGGAAAATATTAAACATGAGAAAGTTTCATAGTATTCATGTCAATCAAAATAGATTGAGAAGTAAAGGTGTTCCTGAAGATAAAAAATATTACTAGACAATGTTTAAAGGAACAATTCCTCACCTCAAAAGAAATAAAAATGACTAATAAATAGAAGAAAAAGTGTTTAACATTGCTGGCCATTAGAGAAATGCAATTTAAAACAACATTGTGCTTCTATCTTACTCTGGAAAGAATGGCTATCAACAGGAAATCAAATAATAACAAATGCTGGTGAGGCTGTCTTAGTTACATTGTCATTACTGGGGTTAAATATCCAACACTGACAAGTTAGAACAAGAAAGGTTTGTAGACTTTCCTCCTTTGACCAGTGAGTTCTGTTGCTGTGGCTAAGTCATTAATTGAATTGGTCACTAAATGAGGAACTGTATGTGGTATGGATATTATAATATTCAAAACAAGAAAATGCTAAAAGGAAACAAAAATTGATGACTCTGCTTTTATGTGCATAACTCTTACACGAAGCCCTGTACTACATAACAACATAAAACTGGAGCTCTACTGCCATAATCAGTTAGCACATGGAACTTACATAACATAAAACTACAGTACTGTGCCACACAGTATAATCAACATGAATTACAGTGTTATATAAACAAAGTATATTGTATAAAAAGAGATACTGAGGCTTTATAAACAAGACATACAGAACTACATACACATACACAAATAGAGGGTTCATAAGACACAGCAGTGGGTAGTAACTCTGAACAAGGCACGTCAGTACTAGGTCTGAACAGTGGTTAGTCACGTAGGTTGTTAAGTGAGGAATATTTGTATTTTAGTTCACAGTTTGTAGAGGTTTCAGTCCATCATCAGTTGTGCAAGGCAGAGAGGCCTTGCAAAAGGGCAGAGCAGAGGAGAAACTGTCCAGGGCCAGGCAAGCAGGGGAGGCAGCAACAGAGAACCTCCCTTTTCCTTTATATTCCAAGCCTATTTGTTGGTGCTGCCTACAATCAGAGTGGATTTCTGTTTTAAGTAAATCCACCAACCCACACTCAACACTATGCTGAACCAATCGATGGACTAATCCAGGATCACATACCCATAATGCACCTTCACACATCTGAGATCCAGTAACTTTTAAAAGGCCCTATCTATGAGTGCACAAGGCTTTGGTGTGCTACCTAGATATAAGTCATAACAGACTGTGAGGCAAAACAGGGAACAGCAAACTACAGGGAGAAAATCAGGAGCATTTGCTCAAATTCCACATTCTCTAGAACTTTACACACGAAGGCTGTGGGTTTTCAAAATACAGGGACAGAGGACAGTCTCCATCAGCTACGGTCAGATTCCACAACTCAGCAGGGAGAAAAAATCATTTGTACTCCAAATGACCCTCAAAAAATTTGAACTGTTCCTAAAATACACCATTAGTGGATTTTTCTTTTTTGGTTTGTTTTTGGTATTTATTTGGCTGCTATTGTGGTTTTGGTTTTGAGGTGTATTTGTCTGTGTGTGTTATGGTTTGGGTCTGGATTGTGCTGCACAAAGATTTGTATGTTCAGAGATTGGCTTTTTGGGAAGTAACTGGAAAACAACAGTGCTGTATCCAGCAATGCACTGACTCACTGACTGGTTCAGTATCTGGATGTGTTCTTGGAAGGTGGGGTTGGGTTGAAGGTGGTCATTGAGGGCGTGACTTGAAAGGATGTATCCCTCTCTTGGCTCCTGTCTATTCTCTCTGCTTCCTGGCAACAGTGGTATAAGCAGCTTTCCTCCACAGCAGGCCCTTCCACCGTGTTGTTTCTGCATTTGGCCCTGCCAGCCATGAACTGAAACTTTGAGCCCAAATAAACCTCTCCTTCTTTAAAGAGCAGGTGTCAGATACTCTGTCTTGACAATGAGGACAGTGACTGATGTAGTGTTATTGAGTATTGAGCATGAGGTCCTCATGCATGCTAGGCAAATGCTGCACCCCTGACCTATATCCTCAGCCCTTTTTATCCCTGTTTTAAAACAGGGTCTCTTAAGTTGCTCAGGGTGGCCTTGAATTTATGATCTTACTATCTCAGCCTTCTGAGTATATAAGATGGCAAGCATGTGCCACTATGCCACCCATTGTGGCTTTTTCTGCATCATTTCTTACAATGCATCTTTTTTTTAAATTGTTGTTGTTTGAGACAAGATCTTACTATGTAGTCCGAGCTGCCCTTGAAACTCACAGCAATCTTCCTGCTTCAGCCTCTCAAGTGCTGGAATTATAAGTGTATGCCACCATGCCTAGCCATGCATTGAATCTTGTAAACACTACAATTTGTGGAAAACTAAGAAAGAATGAAGGAAAATCCAAATGTGTACCATTTTGCTTTTCAGATAATAAATTATTGCATGGAAGTAGGGGGATATATAAAGAATTCCACCACTTTAGTTCAGGCTCTATGGTATATACTTGTAACACTATATATTTTCTACATTCTTGATAGATAACAATTCTGATTGCTTTTGTTAATAAGATTAAATTAGATGGCATAATCCTCTTTGGGAATGACACATTCTTGTTTATGAAAAGAATTTCAGTTCCAAACTAGGATTACTCATAAGCATCTCAACATGCACAAAACTGAACCAGCAGGTTCTACACAAATCAGATTCAGCCTGTTTCCTGTGATGCCTTTAAAACTGATCAAAGAATCTTTGATGCTTCTTTTAAAAAGTGGAGCCCAGTTCCTCTCCCTTGATCTGTGGACCAAACCTAGCACTGTGCTTCTACAGAACAGAATAAGGCAGACACAATGATGTGTGGATTCTGAGATGAGGTCTCAGAAGGCCTGTGGCTTCCTCTTTGCTCTCCCTTGGATCAGCCAGCCTGGGGGAAGCCAGCTGCCATGTTTGCAAGACAATTAGCTGATCAAGCAGAGAGGTCTACATGTCAAGGAGCTGCAGCATCCCCTAAAAATCTAGGAATGGTGCTGCGGGTGCACCTCAGTGATACAACATGTGCTTAATGTGTTTGTGACCCTGAGTTCTATCCCTAGCACCAAAAAGTACAATAAAATTAAAATGTGGGGCAGAGAAACTTCTGCCAACAGCCAAGAAGTTCTTGATAGATAACTTCTGCCAACAGCCAAGAAGTTCTTGATAGATAACTTCTGCCAACAGCCAAGAAGTTCTTGATAGATAACAATTCTGATTGCAATTTCTGATTGCTTGATAGATTGCAATTCTGACATGCTGGAGGCAGGTACTCTGGCCTCGGTCTTGCTTCCAGATGACGGGGCCCAGTTGATGAGTTTTTACTGTTGGGGAGAGGTCACCATACATGCCTGGCTGGATGAAATCTAATTATGCTCCGTTATTAGTTCTTTGCAGAACTCTTTAGGCCTCAGTTTATAATCACACAAGCACATTTGGGGAAGGGTGCCACGTGCACCAGTATTAAAGCTTCACGATTTGAAGAATATACCCAACATTGAGAAAATGAAATGTTCTTCAGGTCGTTTTACTTGACAGCAAGGATTCGCCTTATGGCTCCTTCTAGTCAGTTACCTATGTTGGTGCATAAATTTATTGGGGGTTTAAGCTAGGCCCTCCTGCATGCTAAGCATACAGTCTGTACCGAGTATTACCCCTATACCTAGGATCCTACTGGAACATAGTCATATGCATTCATTTTCTAATTGTGTGTGGTTGTTACTATGCACTAAACACAGAGCCAAAAAGCGACCGAGACAGACTGTAGAGCACGCAAAGCTTAACATATTTGGGATCTAACTCTTTGCAGAAAAATTCTGCTGACCCAAGCTTCAGAGCAGCCAAGGCTTAAGTCTTATCCCTTGCCCGTGGGGCAGCACATTTAACTACTTGAGCAGCACCGGAAAAGTGTACTTATGTTTGCCCCTCGTTGTTAACGTCTCTGGTGCCCAGTCACCCAGGGTGTTCTGACGACACTACACTCTTAGGCTTCTTCTGGGGCCTCACTCCTTGGCTTATAAATGGCTGTCCTCATACTCATCCTGTGTGTGTGTGTGTGTGTGTGTCTCTGTGTCTGTGTCTATGTGTCTGTGTGTGTGTTGGATTAGGGTACAAATAATGGCCTCGTTTTAATTTCTCACTTTAAAGATTCTACCTCCAAATATTGATGTCGCTAATGATTGTCGGATTTAATGATTTTTTTTTTGGCTTCAGAATCATGAAAAGGTAATACACATAATAAGTAATAAAGTAATACACTATAAATCATACTTCAACTTTTGAACTTTGATCTCTTGCTGGGTTGGCAACACAAGGTGTGAGACGCTCTGCTAATTCAGGGCAGCAGTGGCAAGAGGCAGGTCCCTGTCAGCTGGACCATCAGGAGGGAAAAGAGCCAGGAACCTACAATACATGTGTCCCTAAACTATGACGTTCAGTAGGTTGAGCATATGAAAGACACTTTCAGTTTATGGACTGCCCAATTATTTGGTTTATCTGGATATAAGTACAGTTAGAGGGCATCTGTATCTCAGTATTGGATTGGGCTTTAAGTCATATGAGTTGAGGGACACACAGTTCTGCCCGCTATGGGTGGGATACTACAAAACAGCTCAAATCCACTACTGTCGTGGGCTCACTGCACCTACAAGACACCCTTTTGTTATAGTGATAGTCCAAAGTCCCTCTCTCCCTTTCCCTGTCTCTGTCTCTCTTTCTCTCTCTCTCCTCTTTCTTTTCATTTTCTCAGGCAGGAACAAGGAAGACCCACATACCCAGCTGAGAGCGAGATGCCAGCATCCTCCACGGAATGTACTCCAAATCTTTACAGGACCCAAGCAGCCTTCCCTCAGTTTGGAGGGACAAGAACAAATGTACCCAACGCTCCTCACTAAGAACTGCCTCTTGAGAATTCCCTCACTCTTCCTCTGCTCCCGTCTTCTTTTCCAAGAGACTAGGGTGAGGGCTGAGTTCAGGAAATTTGGGCCAATTTTTATGAGGTCTTAGCGGGGCACGCCCAGCCTAGTGGTCAAGAGGTTCTTGCTACCTCTCTCCTTTGGGCAAGAAGTATTTTGCACCACCTCCAGCTCAGGCTGTTACTGCCCATTTAGTAACTACCAGAAAATTTCCACTCAAGTAATTTCTTTATTTTGCTTGTACCAATAATCAAAAGTTTGCTTTTTAAAAAATAAAAAAATCCAAGTAATCCAAATACCCATAAATAGTGGAGTGATTAAATGTAGCCTGAAATTCACTGCAATATTTCATGTAAAAAAGCTCTAAATGTATTATATGACATATAATGGTTTTTAAGATCCTGTTTAATAAAAATCAAGTAACAAGTTGACCTATTTAGAATAGTACCATCTCTATAAAATATATACATTTATATACAAGATGTAGATGGCATCTAGTAAGAACAGAATATATTGTTAATAGTTATTTATATGGGGTAGAAATAGAAGCGATTTTTACTTTTCATTCATTTACTTTTGTGTCATGTTTCAATTTTTAAAATACAAGCACGAGGCAACATTTAAAGGGTAATTAAAAATAAGATTTTATAACGATTTTTAAAATCCTTCACTCGAGTCAGTTTGAATTAAGGTTAGAAAAAAAAGAAAAATGAGTGTATATTTATTAAATAGACCCCCAGCCCCACGTTGTCTGGGGTTTGATGTCTTCCAAAATAAAGTAGAAAACAACAATGCAGCAGAACGTTAGTGTCACAAAAAAAGGCCAGAAATCTAAGCTTGGATGAGACCATGCCGGGCGGGTGCCACTGCCCCCTCTGGCCACACTTCACATTCGTTCATCTTCAAGTGTGTTTTCTGACTGTCTGAGAAAGCAGAGAGTAGGGCAAGAAAGACACAGGCTCCACCCACCCCATGGCGCCACCCTCACTGAGCACCGCGGCGGACTCACCTGCAGATCGCTCCAGTATCTTTGCTCCGCAGACTTGTTTCTCGAGATCTGCACTCGACTGTTAACAGTTTGTCTTCTCCAGCAGCCCATTCTTTCATTTTTAATTTCTTTTACTGTTGCCTTGTCACTTCTGTTAGACTTGGTGCTTTTGTTTGTTTTACTCTAGGTTTTTCCTCCATTTTACTATTTGCTTATGCAAATTGCATTTTAAAAATACTGTTTTTGTCCTTAAAAGGAAAGAAGCCTCTTTGAGTTTTTTTCTCCTGGTGAAGTCATTTGTGGCGCTAGGGACTCAACCCAGGACTCCGCATGTGCCAGGCCCTGCGCTCACCCTGAGATTCCAGGTGGGATCCTTTAATACACTATTTTCGGCACTTGTTTCAGAGGGGAAGCAGGCAGGTGAGGCTGAAGGCTGAAACAGCTTCATCTGGTGAACAGCCTGTCAGCTCCTGCAGTGCGGACAGCACCCTGTGGTCACTACAGTACCCACTGCCCAGCGGCTGCCACTCGGCGAACATCGCTGAATAAATACAAGATCATCTGCACCAGTGCCTGGTTTGCTGGGTAATAGCATCCCATTTGCATTTTCTGGATTTCCTCCCTGATTGGTCAGTCATCTTTGCCTTCCTGTAGGGCTAAATTCCTCACCTCCTCCCTCAGTCAACTCCATTTGCTGAAAGTCACCTCTTTGCCCTAAAGACTCCTGGAAAGACCAGGAAGCAGGCCTGCCTCGGCAGAGCGGTGCGCATGCAGGAGTCCACCCCCAGCTCGGCGCCCGAGGCTCAGACTTGGGCAGGACGGGCAGACCAGGAGCAGAAACACAGGGAGGGCAGCTGTCGCTGAGCGTCCCCCTGTGTCCGGAGACAAGTGCCATAAGTGGGGCTACAGCCACGTGCCTAAATAGCACTTCCCAAAGTCCATGCCCAGAGGAGACCCACAGCACAGAGCGCTCTGTCAAGTCATGGAAACACCGTAGATCAACACTCCTTTGTGATGTTAGTGCACGTGACCCTGTGAGTGAGCCTGAGGGGCCCGGGGAAGACTGAGTGGGTTTTTTGCCGAGTGTGGTAAGAAATGTTTTCCTTTTTTTTTTTTTTTTTCTTTTAGGTTTTGTTTCTCATTTTGTTTTTTCATATGTATGTAAATGTAGAGCTGCATCTGGGAAGTACAGTTCGGAGACAGAACCGTGCACAGCTGCCCGGGCCTTTTTAGACCTTGGGGTCTGCATCTAATAAGCACCTAGCAAGTGCTGCCTACAGGACCATGAAGCTTTTAGCACAGCAGCCAGGGCCTCTGACTCTGCGTCAAACTGCCTGCCGTGAGCCCTGGCTCTGCCCTTTTTAAGATGTGCGAACTTAGGCAAGTTACAAAATTTTTATATGCGTCAGCTTCCTCACCTGTAATGTTGGGAAAGTAACACTACCTTCTTAGGGCATAGTTGGGAGGGTTTACTGAGTTGGTGTATGTAGTTGACTTGCAAGTTAACTGAGCTGTGATCTGCGGGCCACATCATCACTGATGCTCCATTAGGATTAGAAATCACCTCTATCATTATAGAAACTATGAATTTACTGTAAGGCTTCTGTAAAAATTATAAAATTTAGAATTAAAGCAAATGGTTTTCAAAAGCAAATACCCTGGGTCCCAATGGCATTTTCGGGAGGCAGAGGCAGGAGGATTGCTGTGATGTGAGTTGCAGGCTGAGCTCAGGGCCAGCCTGAACCACAAAGTGAGACCCTGTCTCAAAAAATCTAAAAAAAAACAAAACAAACAAAAAAAAAAAAACAGAAAAACCCTGAAATTTTGAAATTCATATAGAATCACAAACAACTATAAATAGCCAAAACAACCCTGAAAAAGTACAAAGTTGGCCAGGTATGTTGGTGTACATCTGTAATCTCAGCACTCAAGAGGCTGAGGCAGGAGGATTACCAAAGCTCAAGGCCAGCCTAAGTTAGGCAGTGAGTTTAAGGCCGTCCTGAACCAGTTAGCATGACCTTGTTTCAAAAACAAACAACAACAAAAAACAAAACAAAACAAAAAAGAAAACTAAAGCAGAGCAAAACAAAACAAAACTGAAAAACAATGTTGGAAATAGCAAGTTTTGTCATTTGAAAACTGGCCACACAGTAAAAGTAATCAAAACAGTGTGGCACTGGCATAAAAAGATGTATACACCAACAGAACATAGCTCAGAAATAAGTCCATGAAGACATGATCTTTGACCAAGTTGCCAAGATTATTCAATGGGGAAATAATAGCCTGTCAACATGTTGGAAAGACTGGATAGCCATTTGCAAAAGAATCAAGGTAGACCTGGGCCAGGGAGTTAGCTCAGTGGTTCCGGCGCCTGTCTTGCAAGCGCAAGGACCCGGGTTCGATTCCCCGGTAACCACATAACAGCAACCAGTACCACATACCACAGTGCCGGGTGTGGTGGCTCACGCCTGTAATCCCAGCACTCGGGAGGCAGAGGCAGGAGGATTGTGATGTGAGCTTGAGGCTGAGCTCAGGGCCAGCCTGAACCACAAAGCAAGACCCTGTCTCAAAAAAAAAAAAAAAGAATCAAGGTAGACCTCACCTTAGCAATAAACAAAATTTAATTCCACATAAACTGAAAAAAACCCACAAAGTAAAAATCTATAAAACCTCTAGAAGAATATATATGAAAGAATGCTCTATGACTTTGGATTTAACAATGATACTAACAGCATAAAACAAAATAAAAAAACAAATGGCAGTATTACATTAAACTTTAAAAATTTGGAGACAGTAGAGGATATAATCAAGAGTGAAAGGCAAGCCATTCTGTAGGAGAAAATATTTGCACATTGAATATCTAGTAGGAAGTTAATATACAGACCGTATAAATCCTAAAACATAACAAAATCAACCACAAAACCCCGTTTAAAAATGGACAAAGGACTTGAACAAATATGTCACCAAAGATGATATACACATAAAAAGATGCCCCCAATACTAGTAATCATTAGGGAAAACCAAATCAAAACTGTAATGAGACACTGTTTCCCACCCAGTAGGATGGTTACAATTAAAACATCAGAAAATAAACCAGATGTGGTGGCACACAAATGTAATCCCAGCACTGTGGAAGGCTGAGGCGTATGAGTCACAAGTTCCAGTCCTGCCTGAGCAAGTTATCGACTCAGCAAGACCTGTCACAACATTTTTTAAAAAGCTGTAGATATAGCTCAGTGCAATGGACCTGGATTTAATCTCTAGTGCTGAAAGAAAGAAGAGGGAGTAGTAAAAAGGAGGAGGAGGAAGTGAGTGAGAAGGAGCAGGGGGAGGAGGAGAAAGTTACAAGTGTTGTTTAGGATGTTGAGATCTGGAAAGACTGGATAGCCATTGCTGGGAGGATATACATTGTTGGGAAGAACACAACGTTGTATCCACTATGAAAACCAGTATAATGGTCCCTCAAAAATTAAAATAAAATTACCATATGAGCTAGATATTCCACTTCCGGTTATATATTCTGAAGATTTCATAGTAGGGCCTTGAAGGGATATTTTCACACCACACCCATAGCAGATTCAGTCACGTAGCCAATAGGAGCAATGCAAATGTCTGAAGCTCAATGCACGAGGTAAAGAAAATGTGTTGTAGACATGTAATGGAATATTATTCAGCCTTTAGAAAAAAGGAAATCCTTGTACAGACCACAAAAAGGACGAATCTAGAGGGCATGATGACAAATTAAATAAACCAATTGCAGAAAGATTCCACCTATCTGACCTCTCAGCAGTAACCACATAGAAACAGAAAGTGAAACAGCGGGTTCCAAGATCTGAAGCAAAAGAGAAATGAAGAGCTGCCTGAGGAGATAGTTACAGTTTTGCAAGATGAAAATGTGTGGAGACTTTGTGCACAGCACTGTGAATGCACTGAGCAGTGTACTTCACCATGGGTAAAATGGTAGATTTTATGTTATATCTTTTTGTCCAGAATTGAAGAAAGAGAACAAAACAGATGTCATGGTAGTGAGCACAACACAGGCTTTTCTAAGCTCAGAAAACACTTTCAGATTAGAAGTTGCTAATTACAGCTGGACAATGGGATGGGCTCTGGGATCTGTCTAACAACGGTCTCTATTCTGTGCCCATTTACTACATGGGGCACCGTGGGATTCCTGCGACCGCTGACATTTTCCCCCTCTTCACTATTTTGCATCTGACTCATCAAAAAGCTGCTCTCAACCCTTCCACAGTGAGGCGCTTACATATCATCTCTCGGAAGTAAATTATCTCAGACATCTTACAAACAAAACACTTGAAAAAAGTTGGGTTTTTGTTCCTAGTCATCCAAAATGGTTTGACTGACAATAAAGGGAGAAAATGGATGTCTTTTTTTCTTCCCTCTTATTTATTCAACAAATATATATTTATTGGTTGTAATCATGGGCTGGGAGCCATGTAAGGGCTATGTGCATCGGAAGGTGATCAGAAGCCCTTGTTTCCCGCAGCTTACAGCTGGCACATTTTTCTTTATAAGTACAGGGTTCACTCCCATCAGAAGTACCAAGGGAGCAATCCTTGAAATTAGCTCATTCGCCTGTATTTGTCAGATGAACACACTATGCACATCACTCCTCTGCCCTAAATGGAAATGGAAGAATATGTAGACACAGGAACATGCCCCAGAACCTGGAGACACTACACACATATTTGCAAATGACAAATCATATCTGGATGTATTATACATTGATGGAGTACAATCAAATGTCTTCTTATGTATGTTACAAAATGATTAAATCAAGCCTACCTGAAAAATCATTACATCAAAAATATATTTTGGGGATGAAAACATTTGAAATCTACTTATAATTTGAAATATACAATCAATGAGTATTTATTATAGTCACCATTGTGTGCACTAGATCACTCAGACTTTATTCACTGAAATTTCGTACCTTTTGACCCACAACTCCCCAGTCCCTTTTCCCCATTTTCCCAGCTTCCGGTGAGCAGCGTTCTGTTCACTTCTCTGAGTCTGAGGCCATTTTTTGTAAGAGCTGCTTGAGTGTGTCTGTTCTGGTAGCTTACCTCCCTCAATACTTCGCCTACAGGCAAGTGAAGGGGGGAGAGGAAAGGAGAGAGCAGCAACTCCAGGGAAACTCTAGAATCCCCAGTCTGCATTCCTGCCTGTTTCTCTTTCCGTCTCATTTCCTTCACCTTCCTAAGTGATCAGGGCCTAACAGACCCAAGTTAGCTCCCTTATGGCCCTCCACAAGCTGCTCCATCGCTGCACCACTGACTTCCAGACACACACACCCTTCTCCATGGGCACAATATCCTCCGTTACCTGTGCATTGACCCTTCTGAGTCATGTTCAGTGACACATTCTGACCAGTTTCCTCCAGGCTGCATTGAAGGCCCAGTATGTGACATCTCCCCAGGCTTTGTCAGTGAGCTTGACACAATGGAGACATTACAATGTTTCTCCCAGCACACTTTCAGAGACAAAGACGTCTCTTCAGCGACATTAATACTCCTGGTGAAGAGTGCTTTTCTGTACAGCTTCTTCAAGTTGCAGGTCACTTGCTGATTCACAGGCTTCAGAAGAGGTGCCTTGTTTGGGGGAAGGACCTTGACGTTTACGAAGTCATACTTGGCATCCATATCATCTACTAAGGCTGGCAGATGTGCCAGGCATTGTCCATCAGAAGAAGGCATCTTTTGGGCAGTAGGCTGTCAAAGATATTTCTTATTGGTGGGGGCAAATCCCTCGTGTAGCCATTCCATGAGCCATTCCTTGTGACCCGAAGTTTTGCACCAGCCCTCGGTATGGCAAGCTGTGTGTCCTTGTTCACAGGCTGTTCCCTGAATGCCCGGGAGTCTGGGAATGGTGCACCAGCAGTGAGTTACCCTTCAGATCGGCACTTGTATTCACACATAATGAAAAGGTCGATCTGTCCTTCAAGGGCTTGTGCCCCAGCAGTGCCTTTTCCTCCTCTGTGATATGGGTTCTGTTCAGCATCTTCTTCCAGGAGACTAATATATCCTTCTGCCTTCCTGAATTCCATAAATCCTTCCTTGCAGTCTTCTTCAGTGGCTTTGTCAATACTAGAAGCCTCCTCATACCTTACCCCTCCGTGCATGCCAATTCTCTTGTAGAACTTATCAAACCATGTTCTACTGACTTTAAATTCATCATTTGTTGCTGTGGATTGTTTTCTTGCAGTAAGCCACTGTCCATAGTTTCAGTAACAGTACTGTCTGCCAGCTGTTTCTCATTCAGCCACACTAACAAAGGTCTTTCTACCTCTTGTAGCACTTGGTTCCTGTGCTTGGTCAACATCATTACTCCTTTTGCCACATCAGATCCTTTTGTGGCATTTTTATTCTCCAAATAAATGAGACTGTTGACTTGACCATCTTGCACTCTGAAGAGAAATCAGTCTCACACACACCAAGCTCATGATTTTCTACAATCTCCTTGTTCAATGCAATGGTTGTTATTATTATTATTATTATTTTATATTATTTTGCAAAACCATCTTTGTAACCATTCTTTCTCTGCACATTCTTGTCACCTTCATTACTGATCTGTACTTTCTTTTTACCACCATGTTGGCTCTGCACTTTCTTTGGAGCTGCATTGGAGTACAGTACCATGTGTGCTACAGAGTACACAAGCAACCTCACAGGAAATGTGCATGGGTCTGTCTGTGACTGTGACCTCAACTAGAAGCCATGACCACAGAGGGTCTGAGAATTAGCACCAGATGACCAGAGTTCTTTGTTCTTTAATGGAAGGACTGTCATTAATGATGTGCCTCTAGCAGGAATTTGGTCACCCCGTGAAGAAGGGAAAGAGCCCAGAATTTTCTCTAGCATACAGATAAATAAGGTCATTGCCAGGACCCCAGAATCTTCCCTTATGCATAGGGCACTGCCCCTTTGCAGCCACCCCTGACTATGAAATTGGCTCACTGGCAGTCCAAGCACTAAAGCCAGTCACTGTCCTGGGGTTGGGTCCCCTGGGACAGCACCTAACACCCCTTTCATGTAGTGTAACCCCAGCACCAGTGGAGGGAAGATGGCCACGATCATGGTCATTATCCAGTGCAGAGTTCGTGAACAGAAGCAAAGTTTTGTAGAACTAAATTGTATGAGAACAGAAGCATTTGTGAACTGAGTTATTGTGACATGTTAGACACATTGCAAAGAGAAGAGTAAAGTGACAAAAATTCGACTACAGTGTTGCTTTACCACCACTTTTGCTTATTACTTAGAAGAGGAAAGGCAAAATTAAGCTTTCTGTGTTTGCTGTCAGTCTTCAGGGTGAGCTTGTAACTCCTAAAACAATGCTGGGAGTCATCACTGAGATACAAAAAATGATTTATTGGAGGTGGGGTCTTGTCACCAATCACAGAACCATCAGGAATTCCCAGAATACTCAACATCATGTCCTAAAGATATTCATTAGGGAATGAATTCTGCACCTAAAGTCCAGATGTTGAAGTCTTAATTTCTAGTATCTTAAAATGTGGGTATATTTGAAGAAAGAATTTTACAGAGGCAGTTAAATTAAAATACGGTCATTAGCATGGGCCCTAATCTAGCATGACTTGTATCCTTTAAGAAGAAATTTGGAAGAAAACATACATAAAGAGCCAAGCATGGAAAGACAAGGGTAGAAGGTGGCCATATGCTAGGCAAGGACAGAAGTCTCAGAAGAAACCAACCTTGCCAATACTTGGACTTCACATTTCGTACTCCCAAATCTATGAGAAAATAAATTTCTACTATTAAGCTATCCAGTGTGTGGTATCCTATTATGCAACCCCAGCAATTAATACAGTGTCACCAGCATACTTAGTTTCAAGATGAGTATTCTAGAAGGAGCACATGGCCTCTTAGCTCATTCCTTTACTAGAAAGCCCTCCTCCAGCTGCCTAAGTGACTCAAAGGGAGAGCAAAACATAACCCACGTTAGGCCCTTGGGACAGAAAAAACCTTATTTGCATGTATGCCACTGTATAATATAATCACACTCTACAAGGCTAATTTACAAGACTTGATTAATTTCATACTCTCCTGGGGGATACGTTCAGTAATCACACAGTTCTGTCAACTTCACTAGAACTGATCATTTAACTATTTTTTGTCATTTGTAGGTCTCCATTCTGAATACACAGACAGCCATTTAGAAAGAAAATGTGCTAATGCTTTTAAATAATTGTTCATAGAGTTATAGTATTACAAGGAATTTCACTACTATTTTTTACAACTCTTACATTTTCTAAAAACAAAAGTCAATTTCTATTTTCTAGTTCTTGGAATTTTTTTTGTTTTTGTTTTTAGTTTTTTGAGATAAAGTCTCACTTTGTAGTTCACGCTGGCCTTGAACTGACAGTGTTCCCCAGGTGAGCCTCAAACTCATGGCAGTCCTCTGCTCCCTGAGTGCTGGGATCACAGGCGTGAGCCACCATGCCCAGCTAGTTACCACATTCTTACTGGTAGATAAAAGTTGGCACTGGGAAATAAACTGAACAGCCTAAGGCCAGCTGATACCCATCAGGCTAGAGAGAAACAAGTTTGCGCTAATGAACTAGGAAGTGCATTTAAAAATTGGTGGCAGATTCATCATAGGAAATCACTTTTTCCTTCAGAGCAAAGACACAGGTCTTGGTCACCCCTAAATTTAGGCACAAAGAAAGTTCTCCCATTCCCTGCCCAAGGGCGTGGCTTGAGTACCCCAAGCTTACTTTTTTCCATTTGTCTGTCTAAATTTCTATCTATTTTTCTGTCTAGTCTCTTTCTTTGTTTTCATTGCTGGGGTTGAACTGGGGCCTTTTTGCATGTCAGGCAGATGCCCAGCCACTGAGCTGCATCCTTACCCAACTTCATTGATATTGCTGTTTATAGACCAATAATCTCTCCTTTGATTCATCTCTACTTTATCTGTCCTCTTCTACCCCCTGCTCAGGAGCTCTCTTGGAATCATACTTTGTTGTTTCCACTCCTGTTTCATTTTTTTAAATTGAAATCTTTATTGGTACCTTACCTATACACATCATGATTGCACTCAACAATGAGAATTTGTACCAGTATATGACACAACTTAATTCTTATTTTTTCCCATAGCCCTACCCACCCTACCATCCCCATCCCCTATATACATAAACTTTGTTTCCTTTCTTTTTTCTTATAATCTCATTATTTTTCCTCCTTCACTCCATTACGCTTTGAGTGTTTTCTATTTCACAATATATAACATACATTCTAGAACTAAGAAGAGCTATTTGTAGATCTTCCAATTTCATCAACCTTTCCTGGATATTTCTGGGAGTTGAATATAGAAAAATATAATTGCTAATTTTTTTTTTTTTTTTTGCTTCGTGGACAGTGGTAGCTCGAAAAATGAAAGTTTCAATATTGGATGATCTAAACCCTGCTTTCTGGAAGCAATATGGAAGGCATATTTTTAGGAAAAGTAATTTTTAAGGTAAAAGAGATCTGGAAAAAAATCTGTGTTTCTAGGCAAAATTATACCTAAACCGTTGCAGTTATCTGTCTGTGGCTCTGAACCTATTTCCAGATTTTGACAGGTGTAGATTTGCCTGATTTTTCTCCTTATTTCTCAGAGCAGTTGTTCAAGTAAAGGTTCAATAAACATTTTAGAGCTAGAAAAGTGTTAAACTAGTCTGGGGGTAGATACTACAAAGAGTAAATCAGCCATATGAACTGCTTTCTGAGAGTCTAAAACCTAGAAGATAGAGAGAAAAGACGAGTTCCCACAAAGCAATGTAAGAGGAGTTAATATCATGCAAGAGCATGACAGAATTTGAGGGAGGAATAGTTTCACCAGCTGCCTGGATGGAAGTGGATGGAGTAGATGCTGCTGGAGCTTCTGGTCAAGGGATGATACCTGGTCTTGTGGGTAAACCAGAGAGAAAGAATAGAGTACATTTGAGCTTTCCATACCCTTTCTCCCTGCTTTCTCTCCATCCAGCCCCTTGAATGCAATCAAGATTCATCCTGTTATTATAATCTGTGAGTCTGATTCTCTTCAAAGCTGGTTGGGGGCAGCATTTGGCCTGATCCCTGTTCTCCAGCCTCTCTCTATATATGGTAGGAGTCACACAACCATTGCCATGGAGAGAAGATCATAGACAGAGATCTAATAGGTGCATCACAGTAAATACAGGGATTAGCACTCTATACTGCCAGCAGAAGCACAGCCATGGAGACTAGACTTGGAACCTTATCCTAAGGCTGATGAATCAGATGTTGGCTTTCACTTTCAACAAGCACCACTGCCAAGGTTGGCTATCTTATTCTGATGCAGAATTCCAGCCACTCTTCAGCTTTCTGGTATTAACATATACAGAGTAACTCAGTAGGGATTCCAGCTCCTTGTTATGATGATTAAGACCTTGACTTGCTATCAAGCTTGCCAATTCTTCTCCGGATACTTCTCTAGTAGATTCTCATTTCCCTTTGTTTTCAAGTACTACAGTTTTCTTCATGCCTCCATTTCTGGGGATACCTCCCTTCTTTACATCCTAGACATAGTCCCAGCCTCAATTATGTTTCAGGTGGACTACCATCTTCCAGCTTGTCTCCAACATCCATTCCATTACCAATACACTGCCTATCACAACACCTAGCTCATAAAGCACTGTCTTAGTTTTAAGACAAATGTTTTAGATCATTCCACTCTTGGCTTCTCTAAATGTTCTACGTTTTATGTAAAATCAAATTCTCTTAGTCTTCTCATTCCAACTGATACCTCTCCTGACTCTCACTTGCTTTATCATATTCTCTCCAACTGAAATGCTCCCCTCCACCTAATAAATCTACCCCATCCAGTGAATCTGTACTTGTGCCTCAACAGCAAAGAAAATGCAGCAACACTATCATACTTTCATGCCCCCAGAGCCTCTAGCCCAGTGATGGAGAACCTTTCAGATCTTTCACTGGCACCAACAACCCACTGCAGCATGAATGCCTTAGGTTTGCCACTATTATCAGAAGAAAAGCTATTTAGACAAGTGCTAGGTATATAGATTAGGGCTGGCCCTTGAAAAACTTGCAAGAAAGGAGACCTTTATCAAAGGTCGGAGCCACCAAAGAAGAAAGCTACCCATTCTGGATAGCAGTGACTGATAGGCCTCAGTCTCCTCCTGGGTTGGAGAGTCGAGATCTTGATCCACCTCTCCCCCAGGAATGTGGTGATTGTAAATCCCCTGGGGTGGAGGGCCGGGACTTTAACCCACCTGGAAAAGTTCCCTGACTGAAAATCTTTGTATGCTTGCTATGTGACTTGATTTCTTACTGGACCTCATTTGATCAGTATTGCTTAAGCAACTATTGTAGTAAACAGGGGAAGGGAGCATAACTAGAACTTTTGCATTAAGTTCTAGTCTCCTGTGAGTTCATGGCACACAGCGAAATAATTAATAATTAGGCAGAAATGAGAGAAAACTGAGCTTGGGTCTGATCCATGCTACTCTGGTGGCAAAGACTCCGGACCCCAGCCTACCATAACTTTTATTATCTATATTCAAAAAAAAAAAAAAAAAAAAAAAACCCGGAAAGGCAGGGCCACACCAACAATACTCCTACATAAGTTATGTAGATGAGGATTCCTCAGGGCAAGGCAGCTGTCAACAATAGTCCTTGAGAAGGGAGAGATCCGTGCAGTTCTGCCCTGAAGCATCACAGCATGTGGGACCACTGAGTCCCGAAGACAAAAGTCAAGTCCAAAGTCCATCCGCAGGCAGGAAGGCCTGGTCAATTTTGACCTTGCAATTCCCAAACAGGGTGGTTCCCAACAACTATACTTGTTGCAATCCCACTGGTTTACTGTGGTTTGCTCATTTCTTTTGAATCTTATTGGTAGCCCCCGCTTTTCCCTTTGGTTGATTGTAGTCTGTTCACCTTTTTGAATATTATTTGGAGCCCCCCCCCTTCAAACCCGCCTCACCTCATGGCTTTGCTCCGTAAAAGCCCTCTGAAAAGTGAGGTGGGTGGGTTACCCACCTTTCCAGGTTATCCCTTCTGACTCTCACGGGCAAAAACTTTCTTTTTCAATAAAATTTTCCTGCTCTAGCTTCCATCATTCCTAAAATTCATTCTTCAATTTTAGAGAACATGAACTCGCCTTTCAGGTGGGGATGTAGGCTTTGCTCCCTTATATCACCACCACTGGTTATTTCTCTTCTGGAAGTGACTTCACTCTGTCCTTTCCAAGCTCTTTGCTTAACTACCTCCTCCTCACTGGGTGAGGTAAGAGATTGCATCTTAATTGCCATTGTATCACTTGCAGTCCTTAGGGACAGCATCCTATTCATAATAAATGCACAAGTTCTGACAGTGGTGTTCAGTTCCATTTCCCTAAATGTAAGCCAATTGCAAGGGTTGTAAAGGAATTAGAAAGTGTCACCTTGCCCTGAAAATAGAAGTTCTGAAGTCACAAGAAATTTAAATACATGAACTAGATTTTGCTAAGGACTTTTCAGAGGCCTTGAGCTAGGAAGTAGCAGATGATCATGTCCTAGGACCCCAATTTTTGGACCTTGAGGTTTTAAGCCCAGATCAGCCATTGACTAAGTGATGGTAGGCTACTCAATCACTCTAATTAGGGTTCACTTTCTTGTCTGCAAACTCAAGAAGTAGATCAAAATGAATTAAGATTTATGTTAGCTTAAATTACATTAATTTTTGAGTTTTAGGTTTCAAGTCTAAAACAGAGAATTAAGCAACTATCAAAATTCCATACAGCCAACTTTGGCAATGGCCTTCCAGTGCGAAAAGCACTTAGACAGTGGAGACGTCTGTCCCTTTGATGTGCCCATCCCCCAATACCCACAGTGCCTTCTGTTACTAAATCTGAAGGAGTCATATCAAATACTCTCTGAAAACCCCAATACAGGCAGGATACCAAGGACCAGACTGTCTTATGTTTTTCTCCCTCTTTAATCTCTTCTTTTTCTTAATAATACCGTGGCACAGAATTGTTAAGAAATCGAGAATCATCCCAAATATAAATATAACTCTGGATGGAAGTTGGTCTGCAAAATCTTGACATGGCAGACAAAGAGCATGCAATTCCAGGCTAGCTAAGGACGGAAGAAACAGCTTTTATTGCTGTAGCGGGAAGCAAGTCTCCTTGCACTGGAACCTATTTTGAGTACAAACCTCACACCTTGAGGTTCATGCGCATACCTCACACCTAGCTAAACAGTAGGAAGCTGAAAGTAGAAGAAAGCCCTGTGGTCTTTCATCCTTTGCATGTAGGAGACAAATCTTTTTGGAGTAGAAGGCTAATCAAAAATGAAAAGGCAAATGGAAAATAAATGGAAATATACTAGGGTGTACCAAAGACAGCCTTAACTACTGCAGAAGTCTGACTTCCTGTTGATGGGAAGAAGATTCCGGCTCATTATCTTTAAGTATCTCTAAGGCATCAGATCTTATTTAAGACATAAAGGGTGACTTTGCAACCAGAAGCTCAATCTCCTGAGGATATTTAGGTGCTACTGGCTGCAAATGACAAAGTCTCATATTCTTTGTCATTTAGCAAGGTCCAAGTCACTGAAAGTCACTAGGGCTTTTCCTAGTCTCCAATATCTAATTTGTCAATGAAAGCATTTTCCTAAAACCAACTTTTTCCCCAAGATAAGACATGTTTTGTCAACTAGGAGAAATTTCATTGGCCATTTTTTAAAAATCACCATTTTGATCTAATTATTGTAGATTACATAGTCTATGAATAGTGTTAATTATATATATATTTTTTAAACTATCATCAAATGAAGATTTTTTTAAAATACTCATTTGGAAGAGCTCCTACTTTTCCCTCGAGGAGGGGCCCAGGGCAGTTCCGGGCTCAGAAGGCTCCTGGCAGCTACACTCCCAGAGCAGGGTTCATATCACTGACCCCAAGTCACATGTCCACATCAAGGGTGGGGTAGGGTGTGGAAATCACGTCCCTCTCCGTTAAATCAGCGAAAGCAGTCCTCCTACCTCATGTAGAACCATACTTTCAATTTGCTTCAGCTATGAGAGAGTCTATTTTTTTTCTCTCTCTCATTTCCAGATATGAATATAAGGAGCTATGTATTTCTCACTTGAAACCTACCAGGTGGTAATATTTCTAAGTTTCTCATATAACTCACTTTCCCAATCACATACCACATTCTGTAACTACTCCTCTGAAATACTTTGATTCTAAAAAGGCAAAGAAAACAATCTAGGCCCTGTGTGAAGATGACCTGTATCTGAAGCTAAGAACTCAGGTCAGATTTAGAGGTTACGAGATTGATTAGAAAAAATAGAGAAGTAATATCACTGCCTTCCATAACTCTTAGAAATAATAATTTTAAAATGCCACCACACCCTGGTTACCCTGCTTGTCAGATGATCCAAACAGACACTCCCGTGCTCATTAGGCAAACGTCCTACACAGTTTCGCTTCCTTTGATTTTTCCGTTTTCATCACAGAGGTAAAGAAATAAAACATGATGATAGCCTTGCGGTCTGTTTGTTAAGTACCTGGCAGCCAGTAAGGAACAGGGGCGGGCGTGCCGGACGAGCGATCGGAGGGACCGAGGGGCTCTGCGGGTGGGCTCCGGCCTCTCACCCACCCTTGACTGGGCTCCGCAGACTCCGCTGCGCCGTCCCGGCCGCGCCGAGCCTCCTAAAGCCGCACCCGGACCCACCTACCTCCGGAGGACGGCGCCAGGCTGCTCAGCGGGAGGGCGAGAAGGCTGCAGAGCCGCGACACTTCAGCATCTCCCTCCCGGAGCGGTTAACTGAGAATACAGCTTCGCCTCCATTTTCTGGTCACATGATCCCTGGCACATCTAAATAAGGATGATCACCTGCCTCCCAGATCTCCCAGGGCACCGCCACTAACGCCCTGGCTGCGATGGACTGGAACCCGGCAGAGTTTTATTGGGGATATAAAGTACTCTTTGCCCAGGTGCTGGAGTGAAGGAAAATAAAGCTTTGATGTCAGTGTCAGCTCAGGAAAACTGCCCTTCCAGATCCGGAGTCAGACTGGAGGTGGCGAAGGATTCAGCTCCTGAAACCTTTTATACACACGCACACATTCGCACACTCCATTCACACACGCACACACCCTGCGGCTTCACAGCACAGCCACATAAGGTGCAACGCACTTATTTTTGTTTAATCAACACGGTTGAAGATAATAATAACATGGATCGCCGAAGCAGAGGGGACACGCGAAGGAGTCCAGCAGGGCGCCGGGGAAGTCAGAAGCGGACCTAAGTAGGATCTAGACAAGCAGGGCTCCAGGGAAGTCAGAAGCGGACCTTAGTAGATCTAGACAGCCCTGGCTGGAGACAGGAGGCCGGAGTTCAAGTGTGCCTTCCACCCTGAGTAGCATCTTTCCGGTGATCACTCGGCAAAATGCCCCGGCCAGCTGACCCGTAGGCTGGGCAGGGATAGTAATGCTGCCAGAAACGGCGAGATAACCTATTTACTTAGACACCTAAATAAACCCGGCACAAATGCGGCCATATTGACTCTAAAAATGTTGGTGGAAATACTGACATACGTAAAGCAATAAAATATTAAGGAAATGTTTAATAGAAAGGAACATCATAGAAAACTTGAGCACAACTGCTAATGCATTTTTAAAACTAGATTTCCATAAAAATTTAGGCTTTCTTATATTAATTTGGGTAATTTCTATGGAAAATAGGAGGTAAAGCAAAATTTTCTGGCACGATTTGGCAAAAAAATCAATTTGAAAAGTAACTAGAAATCTCATATGGTCTTATTTCTGATAGAGGTGAAAGAGAAACACAGGGAACTCAAAGGTGGTCCTGCGAAAGAGATGCTAGCTTTTTTTTCTTTTCCTATTGGGAATTGAACACATAGTCATCTCACTGAAATACAGCCCCAGACCTCATATTTTACTTTATTTTGAGACAAGGTCTTGCTAACTTGCTCACAATTGGGCTTGAGGTTGAAATCTTCCTGCCTCAGCCTCTCAGAACACTTGTATTACAAGTATATATTATCACATCCATCTAGTTTCCTTTCTTTGCTGTTGTTTTTTGAAACAGGATTTCACAATGTAGTTCGGGCTGGCCTTGAACTCACTGTGTAGCCCATGCCACCCTTGCACTGCCATCGATCCTCCTGCCTCAGCCTCCTGAGTACTCATATTACGTTTACAGCCATACAAAGTAAGAAGCAAATTTTTATTTTAAGCACAAAGTCCTCAGAATTCTGAATGGTTATGAAATAACTTCTTGGGGGCCACATATCTTTCAAGTGTGGAGTAGGTAGAATGGGGTTAACAGGGGGTCCATTGGCTAGGTCACCGTGGCAGGCACAAGTTTAGCACCTGTACAGGTGGATTTCACAAAGCCACAGGAAGCCAGGAGGCTGGGGAAGTGGGTGGTTTCCCAGCAGGCTGCATCCTGAGGACGCCTCTGTCGGGGGCAGAGGCTGGAAGACCTTAAACAAATGCTGGCTCCCCGGAGAAGATAACCCTCCCCCAAGGGAAAAGTAGCCAGCAACAGGGACAGAAAAAGGGGACAATGGAGGAGTCACTGGAGCCAGTTCTGTTAGAAAACTCAGCAGTTGAGTTATTGCCATCGAAGCAGAGACAGACCTTTTACATGTTTAATAACTCAGTAAATGTGAACTATGGGATGCTGGCGGTCAACAGCGGTACGTCCTTTTGTCTGGGATGGACTCCCAGAGTATGGCAGGCCAAAGAGTCCTATCTCTGAGTCAGCGCTCAAGGAGATACGTTATCTTATTCTATTATGAAGGCAGTTACTTATTGTTTCCAAGAAGAATTACAGCTTAGACACGATAACTAGCATCCTGTTTATTATGTTGACTAAAAGAGCCTAGTCAATGTTGGAATCTGCAGAGAACTTCCAGTTATTTTCTGAGAGCCTGATTAGTACTTGCAAGTGATTATTTAATCAACTGAGGTTTAAAAAGTAAAAATAACAAAGGTCTTAAATGTCATCACTTGTCGACTGCTTCTTAACTTGGTGGGGGGAGAAATGACAAAGCAGAACCATTTTTCTTCTCTAATAAGGAAAAAGACATTCGTGGTAGTCACCATGTGTGCAGAAGATAACCAAGAACAAGCTGGGAAGGGGGCCTGCTCTTGTCCACGAGCTTGAATGAATGAGTAACGGCCCTCGAAGGAAGCTAAAAGGCTGCAAGGATCTTGGAGGAACTTTTGTGGGCAGAAGTCCCATCACATTAAAAATACCCATTTAGCTGTCACCTCAAATTTCAAAGAGAGAGAAAGAGGGATGTGCAAAAAAAGTTGCACCTTATTTTCAAGATAATCTTGCACATCACCTGGGAGAAAATGACAGAGAACACCAGAAATTTTTACACATCCATTTAAAGCAAATTATATTTGCCCTTTCTTTCCCATTTATCCAATCTGATCCATCTGTGGGCCCCTAATACTTTTTCTAAGCACCAGCGAGATGAACCAAATGTTTGCTTTCTGACAGTTCGTATTCTCCTAGGTAGACACAGATATTAAAAGTTAATTCAATCAATAAAAAGAACATTTTTTCCAGAACAAAAACAAGGAATAGGAAGGAAAGTAAAGCAACGAAAGAGAGCAGGACTCCCAGCTTTTGCACTATGAACATGTAGGGGCTGGGTCATTCTCAGTTGGGGGCAGGGCTTTTGTACTGCAGGATGTCTAGCAGCATTAAGTAACACTGGTGTCACTCGCCCCAGGTGCAACAACCAAAATGTCTCCGGACATTGGCACATATTCCCCAGGGAGAACGAGGGGCCAGGTTCAGAACTGAAGCTTGTTTCGGGTTCAGAATAAGCAGCTTGGACTTTACCAAAAGGTGACACAATCCTGCCCAGGTTTCTTTGATGGCCTTTGTTCTAAACGGATTCACTCACATCTGGAAAACTGATCCTCCGAAGCACTGAAGAAACAGTTGCCTAACCCTGGGCAAAAATATCTCAGCATGCTTCAGAAGCCGAGGTTCTGCTGCTCCCCGCCCTTCATTAAGTGTCTCTTGGACTTTCCTAATTTGAATGCATCATCTTGCTGTTCTGAACCCCTGGTATATGAATACACCCTGCTTTAGAAAGGCATGACTTCTTGTCTTCTTCACTTTTCATGGAGGGGATTTTCTCTGACGGAAGTGTGTCGCTAATTCTGACACTACAAGATTTCAGCTGGAGATACATCTTGGATTTGTCCTCAAACTAGAAGTTGGCACAACATAAAAAGGTTCCTTTGTGGATGTTCTTCTCACAGGACAGTGGGATGGTGCCACATCATCTTGGCACTCGGGCTGTGTCATGGTCCCAGTCCCTCCTCACAAAATACCACACCTAGGAATATGTGGACAAATTAAAAGATTTGATCTTCTTGATTCCCCTCAACCTCAGGCCACTGGAGCTAGTTCCACACATCCTAGTAGGGAAGCAGCCACGGATGTGGCGATAGGAACTGTCACTAGTTTTCCATGGATGGAAAGAGGCGCTCAGGGCTGAAGGAGCTCCGTGGATTCCAAGACCCTCTGAAGAGTCCGAGGCAAGTCCTGGCTCAATCTTTCTCCAGATATCTGAGAATGAGATATCTGGGAATGTGAACTATTCAACTTTATGTGCTTTTCAAGGGGACAGTGGAGAATAGGGATAAACTCATCAGTCTGTAGGGGTTTCAGGAGAACTGTCTGTTGCAGCATCTGGATTTCACTCACAAGCCCTCAGCTAGAAGTGAGAAGACCTGAGTTTAAGTGGCAGCATCACCCTCCTGCTGCTGGAAGATATTAATAGTTCATTTATTAAGTCATTTTGCTTGTAGGCCTGGGAAACAGGGTGGGGGTAGTAAACCTTTTCCTGTTTCAAACGGCAATTAGGTAAATCAGAAAACAAACAAACAAACAATATATTCATTAATCTGGAAGCACTTAATTAAAAACCAGCTCTGGGTAGGACCAGGCAGGAATGCAGAGATGCCAAGGTGGTGGAAAAAGCCAAAGAGAAAGACAGAAAGGAAGAAATCAACTTGGAAATGTAAAAGATTTTTTCCCATAGTGGGGATGGATTAAACCCAGGGCATCAGTCATGTTAGGCATGATGCTACCACCAAATTATATTCCTGGCCCTTTCTGTCTTTACTTTGAAACAGAATTTTACTAAGTTGCCCTGGCTGGTCTGTAACTGTGATCCTTTTGCCTCAGTTTCCTGAGTAGCTGGAATTGCAGACATGCTCCATTTCCCCCAGTTTTATATAGCTATCACCACACCACCCCCAACTCACACAACACAGCATACCATAGATTGATCATCTATGAAGTAAGCATACATAGTTAGCACCAAGACTAGTCTTTTGTATTTGGTTCAGGGAAAAGCAAAAAAAACAGTGAATAAGCAAGAGGAAGACAAGTTTATAGAATACAAGCTCATGTCCAATCAAGGGTGAATGTTGTTGGGAACTGGAATACAGACTTTCAAAGCAACAAGATGCCTAAAGGGGCCATATGCTCCCAGAGTTTCTATCACATAATAGTGACAGCAAATAGTCTGTGGATTTTTTTTCTTTATCTGATTTCATTTTTTACATCCATAGAAACCAATACTCTAACTCCCCCAGGTGTGGCATAGACTGAAAAAGCCTGGCTTTGGAAGCTCTTGTGACAAACATCCGAAGGGCTAATGGTGTCACTCATAGAGGATAAGAGGAATTCTTTTCTATATTTTGTGAAATGTAGAAAAAGTTCAAAATCACTGATTTAGAAAGATAGAATACCTGGAGATCACCATAGAAGCAGAATGTGTGGAACATGAAGTATAGTGTTCTGAAAGTCATACTTATTTTGGGGACACTGAACACCTCAACTCACAGAGCTAGGAAACAAAGTCTGTCTCAGCAGATAAGAGGGCTGAGTTACTCTCAAATACAGGATCGTCTTTCAAAGGTACTTGTGACCATAGGAATTGTTCCCCCCACCCAGAAACCTCTCCACAGGATTAGCAGAAAGCTTTGTCAGTTTTCTCCGTTCTCTTAAAAAATGATTTCCCTTCATCACTACACATGGCTATTTCCTCACCCTGCCCCCACAGAATGCCAGTACATTTGTATATCAGTTGTCACAACTATATACAATGTGCATGGTGAGTATGAAATTTTTAATAGCTTGATAACTTAGTATATAGTTCCAGCTTTTGACTGCAACCTGTGATAGTCAATGTCCTTGTCATTTGACAACTTAGCGAGGCAGTGACTCCCAGGCCAAACAGTGGTCTAGATGTTGCTGTAAAGCTCCTACCTTAGCAGTGATTAGCATGGAAATCAGCAGAGTTTGAACACAGCAAGTTACCCGCCACAGTGTGGGCCAACCTTACCCAGTTAGCCAAAGCCCTTAAAAGAGATGTCTAAGCTTTCATGAGGACTTCTGCTCAAGAGTGCAAGGCAGACAGGATTCTGCCTGAGTTCCAGCTGCTGCCCTAAGAATCGAGAATCCGTTCGTCACTGACTTGCACACGTTCTGGGCTGTGGGCCTGCCCTTCAGAGTCTGGACTTGCCTTAAGATCATGTGAACTTGCTTTCTCTCTCTCCTTCTCTCTAAATATCTAACTGTATTGCTTCTGTGATTACCTTCCTATCTCCACAACTTTCTCCTTTTTATTCTTTCCAGATCTTTGGCCTTAGCTAGCTTCTTAGCCCATTCTTTACCTTTCCAAATTAACAATCTTTCTTGAACATTCACCTCTACTTGTACCTTTTAGCCACATTGGGCCTTCCTAAGTCATCTCTCCTTTCCTTAAAATTTCTTTTAAAATTTGGCATAAATATAAAGACAAATACAAAGCAGGAATTACAACCATTTGTTTCTTTTGACTTTATAAAAAAGTAATTTCAGGGCCGGGGAGTTAGCTCAGTGGTTCTGGCACCTGTCTTGCAAGCGCAAGGGCCTGGGTTCGATTCCCTGGTAACCACATAACAATACG
>PVIR01006128.1:55735-67983 GCA_004026965.1 Petromus typicus
ATACGGGGTGTGGAGACCCACACCCAGCAGCAACCAGTACCACATACCACAGTGCCGGGCGTGGTGGCTCACGCCTGTAATCCCAGCACTCGGGAGGCAGAGGCAGGAGGATTGTGATGTGAGTTTGAGGCTGAGCTCAGGGCCAGCCTGAACCACAAAGCGAGACCCTGTCTCAAAAAACCTAAAAAAAAAAAAAAAAGTGATTTCATGGGCCCTCAAAGGTATCCTGGGGTCTGGGCACCTGGCCTCTGTGTCTGATAATGAGTTGTTCAAGGCTGAGCTCAGGGCCAGCCTGAACTACAGTGAGAGACTCTGCCTCAAAAAAAAAAAAAAAAATGTTAAGCTTTCTGAAGACCAGGAGTATGATTTAGAATAGTGTCTCTCAAGCTGAAATGGAATTGCTCCTGAAGACCTGGTCCCATTCCAGACTTCTGATAGTGGAGGGAGGTGAGGTGTATGTGTATGTGTATGTGGGTGTGCGTGTGTGTGTGTGTGTGTGTGTGTGTGTGTGTGTGTGTGTGTGTGTGTGATCATTTGAATTTCTAACAAGCATTCAAGAGGTACTGATGTCCCACTTAGAGAATCTCTGTTTTGGACAATTCTGTATTATTCCAAAAACCAGCATAGGAGGAAACTTGAAGATACATTCAGAGGAAATGATGCAAAAGGCAATAGGAATGTCAGTGGGGAAATCTCTCCCAGCCCCTCATTGTGAGAAAAGTTTTATTACCACAAGGACTGTGCCCAAAAGCACAAACAGAGAAATCTGGTTGGAAGAAAAGGTGCTCATGGCCTAACTGAAGGGGACTATCGTCCGTGGTTTTCAGGAGCATGTGCAAAATGCAGATAAGATGCCAAACAGTATCTCAGACAGCTCATGGCTGCCTGGGTTCTCAGCTCCCTCTATAACAATGCCAGAAAGGAGCTGGGACCTATCTGTTGCTTTTCTGATAACATATCTAGGGCCTCTCTGGAAGGAAATGACAGGAAAGAGAAAGATTAAGCCAAATGAAAATGTCTAAGTTTCTGAAGCTGTATTTGAAAGTGGTACAGCTTTAACTCTATGAAACTTCAGTAACCCTCAGCACACCTCCACTATTACTTCTGTTTTCTTTGTCCCTTACCTCAAGGAATACGACTTGTGAATGTAAGAGTTATCTTGGACACATACTATTTCCATACAAATCAAATCCATAGACTTTGAAGAAAGTCTTGAAGTCATCCAGCCCAACCCGCTAATTTAATGGATAAAGAAACACAAAACTGGAGTTATCCTAAAACCTGTAACCAGTAAGGGTGTAGAGCTAGCTAAAATCAAGATTCTTCAGCTCAAAATGAACACATGGTATGTGCAGTCCTTTTCACTACTAAACGGCACAGGAAAAAGGTCTCTTCTCTAGTGAATTTTTAAGAGAAAACATCATCTTCCTTTGTGCTTGATTTACATTTCACCATTGCTCTTTTGCCCCTGGAAGGAGACAAGCTTTATAAAAGCCACTGAAGAGAAAGGAAAGCCCTAAACGTTTTCAGTAGGGCTCAAAATCTCCAAGGAAGCAGTGTTGTCCTGTTGCCTGTTGTATGCCTGCTGGTTGCCCAGAAACACAGTCTCACAAATCACACAAACAAAGGAATACATAGTGGAATCACAGATCTGGTGGTCATTTGCTAACTTCTCAGTTAATTATAGGGTGAATGTTTCACACTAGGGCTTTGAGATGGCTATGGGGTCCTCTTATCTCTACCAGAATAGTAGATGCTTACATAAAGCCAGAAAGTAGCTTTTCTATAATATAGCGTATATCAGGCAGAAAGGTATAAGCCTTAGAGGCAGAAATCTTTGAAGTCCAATGTGTTCTCTCTAGTTTCTTAAATCTAGAAAGTTTATAAAAACATTCTGGTTTTTTTGTTTGTTTGTTTGTTTGTTTGTTTGTCTTTTGAGACAGGGTCTTGCTTTGTAGTTCAGGCTGGCCCTGAGCTCAGCCTCCAACTCACATCACAGCAATCTCCTGCCTCTGCCTCCCGAGTGCTGGGATTACAGGCGTGAGGCACCACACCGGGCACTGTGGTATGTGGTACTGGTTGCTGCTGGGCGTGAGTCTCCACACCCAGAATTGTATGTGGTTACCAGGGATCGAACCCGGGTCCTTGCTCTTGCATGACAGGCGCCAGAACCACTGAGCTAACTCCCTGGCCCCTGTAAAAACATTCTGAGCCCTGAGTCCTTTTTTCTCCATGCCACCCCCTTCTCTGCTCCACTAGCATTGATTTTTGAATGAGATGTTTGTTGCATGTAAACTGTCTTGCACATAATAGGTGATGAATAAATATTAGTGCCACTGTATCCTATTTCTTCCTGCCTGTTTAAGATCATAGGTATTGAAGTAGCAGAGAAAAGGAGTCTGACAGAAAGGTACCAACTCGGTGCACAGGGTCTTTCAGGGCTGAAAATATACATAGGTCATCATTTTCAGTATAGTTCTCTACCAGCTGCTTTTGCTGAGGATATGCTTTGCAATAAATACAAAAGTAAACCTCCTCCTATCACCTGGGTATTTATCATATCCAACATCCTTCACTATTTCCTTGATTTTTAAATAAAACAGTTTTCACAACAAATAATAAATATGGCACTTTGCTTACCCATTTGGTCTTGGTTTCCTGGTTTCAAGTTCAAGGAACTCTGTCTCTTCCTCCTCATCCTCCTCCTCGTCCTCTTCCTCGTCCTCTTTCTCCTCTTCCTCCTCCTCCTCCACTTCCTCCTTCATTTCCTTTTCAGGGATCCTGCTTATTTGCGATGGCTGTGGTGAAAGCATTTCCCATTCATTGTCATGGGTGACAGCTTGCAGCAGAACTGTGCCTGGGCCAGCCCTACCTTGGCTTTTCACCTTCTGTGATTGTCTGCTCAGATCCGAGATTTCCTCTAATGCTAAAGATTCCAGAGGCTTCATTTCTCCCAACGGAGAGCCTTTGATCATATATGGAGCAGAGAATGGCTCCACAGTCTTGCCAGCCCAACCAGTCCCTGAGTCCCTGGCCTCTGGAGATGGATAACTGACTTCTCCACAGCCCAAGACCATCCAACTCTGGTCTTGCACAGAACCTTCGAGAGACAAACTTTTGTCATCTTTGGTTGACAATCTTTCTACAGAATGCTCTTTGGTTTCACTTGCAGAGGCAGGCTGATACGTATCTGGGAAGCTTGCTACCTGAGTTCCTGGCATTCCTGTTTCTTCAGAACCTATGTGTGATTCTTCTAATTGGGATACGCTTTCTCTTGCTGCACAGGCTTCTGTCTTCGAGGGTGAATTTTGTTCATGGCTTACAAGTATGTAGTCCATGTGTATTTCATGATGATCTTCATTCTTTCCTGTCCATTTTTTTTCTGTATATTCTGATTTTATCTGCTCATGCTCTTTAGCAGGGATTATTTTTTCTTCTTCTAACTGTAATATTTCCTTGTTGGCACCTAGAAGTGGAAAGTGAAAGTGAGGAGAGGAGAGGAAGGTTTAATTAACACATTGTATGATTTGTGGTCTTTGCAAGTGATTATTTTAAAGAGAGATAATTTCAGAAATACCCCGTTGGCAGAACCGTTAATTTTCTCATTCATGTTCAGAGATAGGTGCTATTTTATATGCCCTAGATGTTACTGCTGTTATACAAAACTTGGTCATTACATATTGCAAATTTAGTTTCTCTTTACCTACGCTGGTAGGAAGAATATGTTTTAGAATCACACATTTTAAATGAAGCAGCAGTTTCTTGGGCGTGGGAGGGGAGTGATGAGACATTTCTTACCATTTGGTGGTTCCATGTCTCCACCTGCTGGTGAGTCAGAATTATCTGATTCTACTTCCCAGTCAATGTTTGATGGAGATGAGTTCAGGTTGGAGTCTGCTTCCTTCCTGGGCAGAGAACCTGCCTCAGAGTCCTCATGAATATGCAGCATAACCGGTTGGGGTCCAGCCTGTCCACCTTTGATCTCGGTGTGGTTTCCCTCACTTTGATCAGGGAGAGCAGAAAGCAACATCTCTGCTGCTTCACTTCCCAGAGACAAGTCCTCTGGAGACCCAGCTCCCTCTGTCATCTCGGCACCGCGCTGGACCTCTGTGAGGTAGGACAAATCGAAGGGAGGTGTGTAGGGTGCCACTGATTGCTTCTGGCCACTTTCCCCCAAGGGAGGCTCAGTGCCGTACAGAAAATGTTCAGGTTCTTTCATTAAGTCATCATCTATGTTCTGGCCCATTACATCATATTCGAAGTCCCCCCATGAAGCCTCAGATGAACAGATATCCTGTTTCCCAGCATCTCCATCGATGGGTGTATCGGGATGGCCTTCTGACAGCGTCAGTTTACTCACATCATCTATTGTCCCCGTGGAAGTGTTAAGACCTGAGGCATCGCTGAGACTGTGGTCAAAGGTAGCTTCAGTTACATCCAAATAAGTACCTGAGGCAAGCAAAACATCAGTCACTGCGGGAGGTATCTCAGTAGCAAAGGGCAGCTGGCAGTCAGACAAAGCCGCTACACCTGTCTGCCTTTCAGGGGAAAAGTTCTCTGGTATCCAGGTGTGGTTGGTTTCCATAGTCGGCTCCTGGCAGGTTACAAAAACATGAGCTCCCACATTTTCGATCCTTTGGATTGACCTGTCAGTGGGTTCCAAAACCAGTTCTGTATCTGTTCTGGGTCCTTCTTCTAAGGCTTCAAAACCTGGATTGTTATCAGCATTCATTTCATAATGCTCAGGAGAAGCTGTAGAAGAGGCAGGCTGAGATAAGCCATTTGTGTTTGTTTGATTGCTAACCAGAGGCAGCGGAGTTCTGCTTCCAGTGGAGAGTTCCAAATTGTGTGGGACAGAGTCCTGGCCAGACTGCAGACTCAGGTCTTCATGGGCCTGTGACTTGGTAAGATAAAATTCACTGGATTCCACTTTAGGTCCAGTGCAAGCCCTGACGTGCTCCTCAGTCTCTTGCTTTGCTTCAGAATCATGACATATATCAGGGCTGCTGGAAGCCTGAGAATTGCTGTCTTGGTCACAGTGAGTGAGGATATCAGGGTTCTCACCCTCTGCTTTTGGACTGAAGGGCTTCTTGACATCCATCCATAAGTCAGGAGAGACTGAGGGTAGCTGCCTGCCCTCCAGGACGTTGCCATGTAAAATATCTGGAGCAAAACTACCTCGGTGGCCCTCATCAGGGTTCGGCCCATTCCATTCAGGGACAGGAGGAGGGAGAGCAGGGAAATTTTCTGTGGCAATGCTTGAACCTGTCATTGCATTAAAGTTTGATTTTTCATTCTCCCACCACTTTTCTTCCCGATGCTCAATATTTGTGACATTGGCTGTAACGGGCCCATTTTCATCTGAATGAGTATTTCCTGGGTCTGGCTGATCCCAGACGGATAGCATGGTATCCTGACATTGCTCTTGGGTGGGTGTCTCTGAAGGAAGTTCATGACCAGCAGAAGACATAAAAATTGGCTCTCTGGAATCTTTTTCTTTAATTTGGTTCAGTATTACGAGCTGACTAAACTGGTCAGCATCTGGGTCTGGCTGCCTTGGATGGATATTCCAAATTTGTTCATGAGAGTTGTCCCCATTACTATCCAGAAAAGGCAGCTGAAGTTGGTCACTAAAAGGACTGGTGTAGTGAGTCTGCATGGACTCACTGTCACCCTGAGTGGGCGCTCCCCACGGCCCCACACTTTGATACACTGGAGAATGCCTCGTTAATACACCCCTTGAATTACTCAGTGCCCCCTGAAATGAGCTCTCCGTGGGTCTGCCTTCCCGTGGAGGAACTTCCCACCACTCAGGGCTCTCAGTTGAGAAGCCAAGCATTTCTAGTGCAGAATGAGCTTCATTCTTTGGTTCGGTCGTGGGAGATGTTCGCCACACTTCATCTCTCGTCTTCCCTGCCTTTGGAGAAGGTCTTGGCTGCTCTTCTGTGCTGATCTGAGTGTCAGGCTCTGTGAGTGGTGAGAAATTCCAATGATCAGAGCTGCTTTGACTGTCACATAATGTGTGTGACTTATTTTCGCTCTCTGCTCGATCTGGACTACCTACATAATCAGAAAACTCCTCAGCATTCATTTCGGCTTCAGTCAAGAATTTTGATTCATTCAATGCAGCCCACGTGGTGGATTCACCCTGAGTAACTTGACACGGGATCAAATGGGTCTCCTTCTCTACTAACTCTTTGTTACCCACCTTATTATCATTAGAACCTGAATTTGTTGAAAGGAACTTGGCATCCTCTGGTTGCTCAATTTCAGGAACATGTTTATTGTTCTCCTCATGGCTAACCACTAGATTTCTGTCCAGACATTCTCCTGAATAATCAAAATATTTGCCTGTTTCAGGGCTCGATAAAGAGGACAAAGAATCACCATCAATGGAGTCATTCCAAATCTCTAAAAATTTAGGAACTTTTTGATTAAATCTCTTTTCAAAGTCATCCATTGCATTCTTCTCTAAATTCTTCAGTTTGGTAACTACTTCTACTTGGCCATCAGTGTCTGTCACATCCAGCTTTTGATGATTCTGTTCACGCCATTCATCCTGATTCTGATGCTCAGTGCAGGGTCCATGGCCCCAGGAAGACAAGGCAGCTGAAGAATCATTTAGGTCAGGACTTGATGCACTTGAGCGTGTGTAGTCATCACTGGATAGACTGTCTTTGTCATAACTTCCAGGAGAACTGGCTCCTGGAAAGCTGCTTTCAGTACTCTTCACTCCGAGAGTCTGCAATGTCTCAAAGCTTGTGTAAATGTTCTGTACCTCACTGTCTGCAGAGCCATCTCGAACCACAAGGCTCTGGGGAGACTGATGAGAGGTCCTTTCATTTTCTCTTTCTAGCTCCACAATGCTATTCTCTCCTATTTTCTCAAGATCCATCCCAGATAAAGATGTGTTTCTGGTTAAATTCATGTTACTTGAAATATCAGTCATTTCTCCTGAATTTCTACAATCTACGGGCGGTTCTTTATTGCTCCCCTTTGCCTGCAGATTATTTGTGGACATTCCTGTTTCCCCATCACAGGGGTCTAGGTTATAAGACTTCTCAGACTCTAAAATTCTCATTGGTTCCTCCATCTGAGGACTACAAGTGGATGGAAGAGAGCTGATTTTGCCTGATTCAATGTAGATTTCTTGACATTCAGCTGCAACTGGAGAAGAGAATTCCTGGTCACCAGGCCCTTTTCCAGAAATCACTGAGGCACTATCTCCCTCAGGGCCTATCACCTCATCCGTCTCAAGGCACCTTCTGTTGGGGGTTTCTAGGGCTTCGTGTTCACTTTCACTATTTCTGTAGCTGTGATCTGTCCAGAGATCTGAGTATGCAGCATGTCCTGGGTTCTCTAGCCTGGTGACCAAGGTCTCTGCATCACCTGGCAAGGTTTCTGTCCCTGCATCCTGATCGTCAAGATGTGGTGTGCGCACTGCTGACTCACTGATCCCAGAGGCTTCTAGTCCATGTGCCGTGTGACTGTCCAAAGCATTTGCTGGGTGGCTGGGACTTTCAGAAGGCAAATTGCTTTCTTCTGAATCTGTCATATCTGATGGGCCTGGCAACCTGAACGATGACACATCTTCATCTTTCATGACAGAATCCCAAATACTGTTTGCAATTAGCTGCCCATTTTTCTCATTCATCATGTGATATTCTTTGGGACCAGTATCCTTGGTGTGTTCGGCGGAAGCAGGGAGCTCCCAGTCAATCTGATTTTCTTCCTGATACTCCGTGCCCCATGGTTCCAGCTGTCTCACTGAAAATCGGGTTTCTGGTTCAGTACTTTCAGCCATGTAGCCTTCTGCTTGGCCATCGCTAGGGACTGCCACTCCCCCACTGCAGTCATCCCAGTCCAAGTCATTGTCCATATCTGAGATCGTGGCGGTGGACTGCGTGTCCTCGAGAATCACTCTGTTCCACAAGTCAAGGCTGTCGGACGCTGCCTGCCGGGAGTTGGTGCTGCTGTGCAGAAGCGTGAGCTGCCGATTTGTCTCATTGTACAGCTGCATCATACTGGGGTCATCGTAGCTGGACTGGCTGCTTTCCCCCACGTCATCCTCCATGGAGATGTTCTTCTCATCTGTGTGCTCAGCCTTGAGGAGGTCTTTATCTGGGCCATGCGTGGCCTTTCCTTCATGACTCTCCTCTGCAGGAGGTGAAGCCCACATGCCTAAGTTTCCGGGACCTGAACTGATCCGATTTCTAGGGGGCTGCTGCGGTGCCTGCAGGGGAACTTCAGCCTCCTCTAGAGTTGAGCCAGCATCTTTGGGCTCATGAACTTCCTCTTTGGCAAATGGCTTGTTTTCAGTTTCTTTTTCCTCTCCAGTGAATGTTGGGGATGTGTAAGAGTCAGAAGTGGAGTAGTTGGTATCTAAGGGGGAGGGCACTGAGTCTTCTCCTATATTTGATGCGCTGTAATCAGAACATTTGTATGCTAAGAAGGAATCTTCCCAAGGCGCGAGGGCATCTGACCCGCCTTTTTTAACAGTCTCCTCAAAAAGGTTCCAGGAATCTACCTTTGCATAGACCTTCCCCCCAGTTTCAGGATCCACCAAACCATCATGATCTTCCCTTGGTGGCTGGGAATTATTCCATGCATGCTCCAGGTTTGAACTAGGATTTCCAGATACAAAGATATTGTCCCTAGAGTCATTGTTCTTCTTGCCCCAGATTTTTGGACCCGCCTCATTTTTTGCCTCACTGGCTGAATTGTTCAATAGTTCTTCTGGAGGAAAAGAGTAACCACTTTTTGCCATCACCCACTCATTTGGGCCCCTCACAGATGGTATCTCGCCACTCGTCGGGTGAAGATTCCAGGTATTTTTTAAAGCTTCAGTGTCATCTTCTTTATGAAATGCACTCCAGGCTGCAAATGACATGGCAGCCCCTGGCTCCCCATCATCTGTAGGGTTTCCCCAGGGCTCAGGCATCACCGTGGCAGGGTGACCAGATTGCCACAAAGTGGTAAAGTCTTCTATCAGGTGGTTTGTTTCCCGAGGAGAAATATTTGGCAAGTGTGAGTGCTCAGTGGCCGGGTTTTGAAACTGCACACTTTCCTCCTTTGGTTTTTGAACATCACTGCTGCCAACTTCTGGCTGACTGAACTGAGACTCCCAGGGGTCTGACTCTGGGAAGTCAAGACCCTTCGGTTGAAAGACAGAATCTGAAGCTCTCCTCTCAGTGGGGCTAGGCTTATGATCCTTCCATGACTCAGGACTCTGAAAGACAGATTCTTGTTCACTAGAACTCCATGCATCTGTGACGTTTTTAGAGTCGATTTCCAAACCACCCCACCAGCTGCTGCACCGGGTCCGGGTCGCAGGTGGCCCAAGGTGACTTGTGTCCACCGCTTTAGGGACTGAGCTTTCTGGATAGGGTGAGGGTGGCTCTTCAATGGACGGTGAGCTCTCCACAAAGCTATTCATAGGTGTGGGTGGGATTTGCTTCCCAGTATTGTTCAGCCTTTCTGGTGAAGGAGACTCATCCTCCACCAAACCTTTCAGGCTCAGATTTCTTTCCAAGTCTTCTCCCAGATTATCTTGTCTCTGGACAAACTCCTCCTCAAATTCCACCAGCTTGTCTTTGCCGGCCTCTGAGAGAAGCGAACTGGATGAGTAATTGGACATGTTGGTCGCCATCTCATCCAGCCCCTTCGGCCCAGGGTGAAGCTGTCCATCTGATGAGTCGCTGTTGGGGAAGTCATCCGCTGGGGAGTAGTCTGCAGAGTGGGAGGATGGCTGGGACTGGCCAGAAACCACGGGAGCCGAGTCAAAGCTGAAGGGGTCAAAGTGTTCACCGTGTTCCCCAGACCGCGCATGCTCTTCTGCCACCGCTCCCTCAGGGATGGGACTGTAGGAGTCAAAGCCCGGAAGGAGGCTGTGGTGAGGCCCCGCGCCTTCTCCCACAGGACTGTCATCACTGAGGAAAACGGAGCTCTCCTTGGACGAGCGGCTGCTCCGAATGGTGGCCAGCCCGCTGTCTGGACTAACAAGGTCTATGTTGACATCCACTGGTGCCTGGTTGGAGTCATTGAGATCTGGTGGGTTCTCTATGAAATTTACTGAGCTGGGCTGTGGCTCTACATCAGAACCATACAACTCCATAATCCCAGAAGAACCCTGGGAGAGGGGGGCACTGCCCGCCACAGCTTCCGTTGAGGACGTCCGGCTGTTGGAGGCCATCTCGGGACACCTCCTGTTGATGACTTCCTTAACAAGGAGAAACACCTGGTCACAAGTCACAGAAGGGTCCTCCTGCTGGTACACGAGGATCTTGTCACAGCCACATTCAAAGGGCTCCAGCTCCAGGCAGGGGTTCTGACACTCTTCCAGCTCACAGCAGATCTGTTGGGAGGAACGACAGTTTGTGTAAGCACTCATGCTCCCTCTCCTTCCCTGCACTGGGAATAAAACACAAGGCCCTTGCACTGAGCTACATTCCCAGCCCTTTTACTGTGAGATAAGGTCTCACCACATTAACCAGCAGGCTGGACTCTGACTTACAGTCTTTCTGCCTCAGCCTCCCAGAGTTCTGGGGATATACATATGCAACTCGGGCAGTTGTGCTTCATAGTTTATCTTTTTAAATCTTTCTTAATATAATATTAATTTGCTTTCATCTGCTTAAAAGAAGACATAAAACAACTGAGAATTGTACAATGTAGAACATAGAATGTCCTACTTATCTTCTATCAATTTTTTCCCAGTCCTATCTAACTATCATCTCATTTGATGCAAAATTCAGCTTTTAGATTTTGCTGGCTCCCAAAAATTATGGGTAGGAAATTTTAAAACCATTTAAACTCCTTTCTGAAGTGTAATAGAACATCATCTCCCAAAGGAAGTGAAACTTAGTTTTCAAAAACAAATATAATGCTGGATATTGACAGGAACAAAGGGGAAAGGGCTTATGATCCTTTCATGATTCAAGACTCTGCAAAGCAGACCTTTTTGTTCACTAGAACTCCATGCATCTCTAATGTTTTTAGAGTCAGTTTCCAAACCACTCCACTAGCTGCTGCACCAGGTCTAGGTGTTGGAATAAGGGGGAAAGGGTAGGATTTGCAAGGTGAAGAAGAAAATAGGAAAGAAAAAGAACTACCAGGGTTGTTTCCTCAGTAGCACACAGGCCCCATCTGTCCCTCCTCCCCCAGGGAACAGGCATGGAGCCCTGAACAAACAAAGCCACGTGGAGACATAGGGGTATTGTGATAGAAAGTCAGTAGAAGGCCAAGATTGAGCTGCAGTTCTTTAACGTTTAGCAAACACTGGTTGTGTTTCACCACGGCAGGCCTTTGAAATGGCCTTACAGAATTAGTGGAGGTCAAAATTAATTATAATAGCAACAATCACAAGAGTCACCCAGATAATAATAAAAAGTAACAAATATTTATTGAGTGCCTTCCTAAGTGTAGGACGTTTATGACCTTTATCTCCTCTGATACAGTGATTGTACAAAGTCGAGACTACTATTATTCCCATTTTATTGATGAGAAAATCAAGACACCAGAAGGGTAAGTAACTTGTCCAACAACACACTGCTAACAGGTGACAGGACTGAGTTTTGAACTCAGCTCATTGAGCTGCAGAGGCAGATTCTTAACTAGGTATGAAAGCACAGGACAAAGGAACTCCTTTGGCCTGGAGCCTGGTGGCCTTCTGTGCATTGCTTGAAATTCTGGGGCTGTCTTGGGGGGCACTTTCAGGTGGGGAGGGATGGGGAGGAGAGAGGAGGTGATTCAAGGGTTTTTAGCCCTTTCATCTGCTTTCCCTTTCTGTTTCTTTTAACAGAACATATTTTCTTTCTTTTTTAAGAGAACATATTTTCAAATTGGTTTGAAAAGGGAGTTTTGCTGCTGACTTGAAAAATACTATATTAGAAGATTTTGGAGCCTAAATTGTCCCTGGGAAGCCAGTGACTAAAGATAAGATTCTGTCTTGAAAGAAACTGCAGAAGAAAGAACTGAAATCTCAGTCTGGATATGTGGTGCACAAGTACACGCAGATCAGGGAGGGGATAAGACACATGTGCAGCAGGGCCAGGGCCTCTTCTTAGTTAGGAACAGGAGAAAGTACAGAATCCCGGAGGATGTACATGTGAACTGAGCTGTGAGGGAGAAAAAGAGGGTCTAGGAAGGAAAGGAGGGATCTGACAAAAAGATGTGGATAGGGGCCGGGGAGTTAGCTCAGTGGTTCCGGCGCCTGTCTTGCAAGCGCAAGGGCCCGGGTTCGATTCCCC
>PVIR01006129.1:0-67953 GCA_004026965.1 Petromus typicus
GGCTTCTCACCTCCCTCCCCGCTGGAACCAAGCACAGAGGGGCCAGCACCTGCCGGGACCAGTTCCGTCCAGACTGCATGGCCCCCGGCCGGGCCACATTCACCAAGCCGCTTTCTTTCATAGCAGCTCAGCAGACCCCAGCCCTGTGTCCAGAACTAAGTAGCTGCAGGTGAGCAGTTCTCAATATTGTACAGATGGGGAGCAAAGATGGCTGTGTAATAATAGCAAGAGATGGGCTGGCGGGGGACCTTATAAATAGATTATGAGGCTGCGGTGAGTTTATTTAACTTTTACAAAACCCCTGAGCCTTTCTCTTTACCAACAGTGGCAATGCGGCAGAGTCCTGATGTTCTATTGCAGAAATAAAATATCTTTTTCCTTTTTTTTGCTTCTTAGTTCAAAAGCTCAGAATAAATAAAACCCAAACTTTCAGAGTCCAGTAGAATATTTCCCTTGATAGCTACTGGTCTGTGGGTTTTGGGTGCTGAACCTGGGACTGGCAAACCAGTGAGACAGACAGCTACGTGCGGTAAGGCCAAACTGCTCTCCGTGCCTAACCCGAGGCACCTTCAACAAGAACTGTTGGCCAGTTGGGACAGTTACTCCGCACTTGTATTCGGTACTACCCCAGGTGCCTCCATCCGCCCCAGGGAGTCCCCCACCCACCCCTGGTAAATTCTGACGGTCTTGTTTGTGCTGCGCGAGGTCCAGCACAGGTCGGCCTTCAGTGAACAGTACCCCCCGCCAGTAACTCCCTCACTCAGTGAAATCAGATGAATCACAGATGTGCCTTATTCCCAAGGAGCCCTCCGTTGTTTTCCCTAAGAAATCAGTTAGCTCACACGGGACAAGATTCAGCTGAGCAACTCATCGCTTAAGACAGTAAAAAAGCAAGAATTCCGTGCAGATCCTCAGCGGCTTGTTGTGGCTTTATCAGGTGCAGAAGAGTGAGAAGACGCAGAGGAAGAGAATGGCACTAGCAAAGGACTGTGGGTCACAGACAGGGAAAGTCCAGGGGTGCCAGCCTCCCCCGTGTGACGGGAGAGCCACGTTAGAAGCCACGTTGGAGAGAGGCGCTGCGCTGAGGGCTCAGGACAGGCCTGTTCCCGACCCCACATGGTGTAGAAAGCGTGGACCCCGACAGAGATGTCAGACAGTGAAGGGTGGCAGGCCCTGGCAAGACGCCAAGCATTCAGACAGGAGGGGGTTGGCACGGGGGCTCCCCGGGCGGGCAGGCAGGCAGGAGCACTGCGTGGGTTTAGGACAGTAAACGAAAGCCTGCAAAACTAAGAATAAAACAGTCACACATTGAGCAGCCCGTGCAAACAGCCTACAAAACAGACACTGAAGTCCCGAGGGGGCCACGCGGAGGCTCCAAGGAGATCAGATGTGGCCACAGGAAATGTTTCCAGGGATGAAGACCCTGTGACCAAAGCCCAGCGGCACACTGCTAACCCGCCATCCCCGTGGTGTCCACACAAACTCTCTCACACACGTGAGCATGTGAGCCTGTGCACACATTGTGTTCTAATGCACGTGAGCGTCACATGCACACTGTACATCAGCACACACACACACACACACACACACACACACACTACACATTGGCTGGTTTGTTCAGTTTTGTCATCTTCACTCATTTGCTGAAACACACTATTATCAACTAGAAGACATATAAGCAATATAAAGTTACTTGTTGTGGTTCTGGAAGCTGGGAAGTTCAAGCTCATGACGGGACAGATCTGATGTCTGCTGAGGTCCACTGTGCGGCTCCCAGAAAGTCCTTCCGGCCGCGTCCTCTTGTGCGCTCTCTAGTGCCCCCTTCAGGAAGCACTGACTGGAATCACGAGCGCTCCGCCGTCTGGTGCCCATCCTCTCCCAAAGGCCCTGTCTTCCTTCCCGGGGGTGTCGAGTCCTAGGACATGAACCCAGGGACACAAGCATTCAGGTCACTGCAGGTCTCTTACCCCTCTACATTCTTGCTCGTTTCAAACTCAAGCTTTCCTTGCTTCTCCCATCTCCATATTAAAGAAGGCTGAATGGTGAGACTAGAAAACATCTCAGGCTTTGAACAGACACACATGAGTATGAATCCCAGGATTAGTGCGTGGTACCCGCGGGCCTTCGTGTACGTCTCTCTTCTTCCTTAAGCCTCTGCAACTCTACCTGTCGAACGGAGGCCAAAAGGAGGGGACGCCCACAGGATGAGAGCAGTGGAGTGAGACGGCAGGAGCTGCCTCCCTCCCCGAGAGCCGCCGGACTCCTCTACCTGCTCAGGCTGGGAGTGCAGCTGCTTCTGTTTCTCTCTTGCCTTCCACAGCACTGTCCGTCCCTGCGGTTTTCTGCACATTCTCCGCCTGCTGGACCAGCGGGCTGCTTCACAGTGTCCCTTCCGTCTCTCCAGAGCCCACTTCCTGATGCGATGTGTCTCCTGCTACAAGCTCGCGTCGGTGCAGATCCACACGGAGGACGGAGAGGCTGGCTTCCGAACACCGTCAGCAGGAAGAGCACCTGGAGTTCTCTCCCTACATCTCGGGTTTTTTCACATCTCGTGTAAAACAATAAAACATAATCTGGGCTAAGAATTAACAACCAGCATTGCTCACGGTCTTCCAGAGATTTGAAGAGCAGGGCATGCCTCCAAGCTCACTTTGTGAGGCTAACCTTATCCTACATCAAAACCAGACAAAAATACTACAAGGAATGAAAACTAAAGACCGGTATTTCTGATGGATACTGATGCAAGACTCCTCTATAAAACACCAACAGACTGAAAGCAATAGCATATTGAAGAATTAGACATCGTGGCCATGTGGAGCTTATTCCCACAGAGACGGCTCAGAGTATGAAAATCCACTGCAAGGTCAGAAAGACCCTGGGAGGGTTAAAAGACTGAGGCCACTTTGCAGAGGGTGGGAAATGCAGGCTCCGTGCGGCTGAGGGAAACAAGCAATTTTCAACCAGCTTTGTATTCTGAAGCCAAAAGCCTGCCTCTGTGTCAACTAATGACCCTTGAGTGTCCCTTCAGGTAAATAACTTCCCTGTGGCCCTCCAGATCAGCCCCTGCAGCAAGCCCAGTATCAGTCAGTCAAGTGCTGGCCCTCAGTGGGTGGAACCAGAGCCCTGACCTCATAAAATAGGACATGGCCTAGAGTAGACGGGGCCTCAGCTCTGAACACCCTACTCTTTACCTGAGGTGCCTCTGCACCACACCCTGCAGTACCTGGGATGAAGTTACTTGGGGGCACACTGGTCCTCTCTGACCTCATTCTTTTTCTACAGGAAATGGGCCAGGAGAGGGTGAGTCTGGTGGCCTGTAGACCCCAGGCTCATAGAGGTAACTTTGTCAGTGTAGCATACAGTGAGGGGGTAGGTGATCATTAACTCAGCTACATAAAGAAAAGCATCCACAAAATTCAATATTCTTTTTTGGTAAAAATCTTAATAAAACTAGGAATAAAATCATCTACTTCAGTGTAATAAAGGCCATATATGAGGAGCCTACAAATAATATCACACTCAGTGATAACACTAAAATCCCTGCTAAGAAGAGGTCAAGGGTGCTAGAAGCCTTTATTATAGCAGTTAAATGAGAAAAAGGAATAAAAGGCATAAACATATTGAAAATAAGTAAAGTTCAGAAAATTGTAGGGTACAAAATCAATTCACCAAAATTAATCTTGTTTTTAAATACTAGTTAAGAACCATCACAAAGAGATTTTTTAAAAATAATCCCATTTATGCTAGGATCAAAGAGAATAAAATATTTAGAAATGGAGGTGAAAGATTTAAACTCTGAAACAGGGTTGGAGATTGAGCTCAGCAGCACAACACCTGCCTGGCAAGCTCAAGGTCCTGAGTTTGATCCCTCACAGCCCTGCCCCAAAAAACTTCAATAAGTTTTAAAAACCTATAAAATAGTGCTTAAGAAATGTAAGGGATGTTCATTGATTAGAGGGGCTAATACAGTATTTTTAACATTTCTGCATTGTCGTCAACAGTCACAGATTAAACACAACCTCATTCAAAATCCCCATGGATTTTTTTAAAAAACAGAATTACAACAAACTCCTAAAATTTCTATGAAATTCCAATCAATCCCGAACAGCCAAAATAATTTTTCAGATCAAATTGGGAAGTCCCACACTTCATAATTTCGAATATATCACAGTTGCCAGAGTAATCACGACAGTGTAGTACTGTCATGGACACTAGGGAGGGGACCCGGAAGTAAGCCTCCACCTGCATGGAGGGTTGCTCTTTAGGAGCATCGAGACTGCATGACGGGGAGGGATGACCCCTCTGACCGGACTGCCGGGAGAACTGGATACATGTGTGAAAAAGCAGTGGGACCCTTACCTCACACCACGTATAAACGCGAACTCAAAATGAACGCCAGAAAGTAAGATCTAAAAATAAGAAATTCCTGAGAGAAAACATAGAGGGTGTGCTTCATGATACCAGATTTAACAAGGAAGGCAAACGCACAGACAGCCAAAGCAAAAGTAAGCAAGCAAGACTCCATCAAACTTTAGAACTTCTGGGCATAAAAGAGACAGCAAATAGGACTGAGTCCGATGTCAACTGACAGCATGAATGAGAATCACACCTGGAAAGGGGTTAGTCTCAAAAACTACAGCTCAACAATGGCAAAAAGCGTGACTGAAAAAACTTAACATTTCTCTGAAGAAGGCGTACACAGGGCCAACAGATACGTGAAACAGTCCCACATCATGAATCAGCACAGACATGCACGCCCAAGGCCCTGTGAAAGGCTTCCCACTTGTGAGGGCGGCCACTTCCAAAACACTGACAGATAACTGTTCGTGAAGGTGTGGAGGACCTGGGGCTTTTTTGACACCACTGATGGGAATGTAGATTGCCGCAGCCATCGTGAAAGGCCGGATGCAGATTCCACAGAAATAACTTGTATCATATACTGGAACAGATTCTTATTGTTGATTGCAATCATGATGTGTATATGTAATGTACCAATAAAGATTTCAATTAATTTAAAAAAAAAAAGATTCCACAGAAACTTACAGATCAGTGGCCACATGACTCTAGTCCCATTTCTGAATATATCTCCCAAAGAACTGGAAGCAGGATCTTTGCATGTTAATTGCAACATTATTCTTAAGTGCAAAACGGTGAAACCAATCCAGGTGTCTGCTGACAATGAACAGACAAACAGAACATGGTGTATTCAACAATGATATATTCAATTTTCTATCTTAAAAGGAAGGAAATTCAGTCTCATGTTCTGCATTGGATGAACTTTGTGGACTTTATGCTTAGTAGAATAAGCCAATCACAAAAGGCACACACTGTATGATTCAATGTACATGAGGTATCTAAAGTAACTAACTCAGAAATAAGTTACCCAGTGCACTGTGGAGTAGATGGAGCGAGAGCTGGGCTGCGGAGAGCATGCACCTGCCTCTCCGTGGACAGAGGAGCCAGGAAGAAACAGCTGTGCCCACAGGTGCAGCACACAGCTCTGCCAGGACCAGGAGTGGCACAAGAGCAGCTCACACCACCTAGGTGAGAGGAGACAGCAATGCGGTCCCCACAGAGCCGGGAGTTTGCTGTGAACAGTAAGCAGGCAGCGATGGTTAAGCAAAAAAAATCAGACACTCAACCTTAAATACTGTATGGAGTTCCTTATATGAGAAATCCAAAGTACAAATAAAGAGCAAAATGAAAGACAGACCATAGGAAACAGGGAGATGGAATTTTGCAAAAGAGAAGGGGACCAAGAGATGAAGGAGGGGGTCAGGGAGAGGAGGGGGAGGGAAGGAGATAAAAAAAGAAATAAGATGTGTTATAAACATGTACCAACTCCTCACAACGAGGGCATTTACCATCCACTGCAAACTTGCACCAATAAAGACCCAAAACTTGAAGATGAGAAAAGAGAGAAAAAGTAGAATATCAATGCATAAAGAAATAGCAGTTTCATTAAAAAATAATTCATAAAATGGAGGAGAGGGATTTACTCATAGGATAAGACAAGAAAATTGCCAAAAGGGAGAAACATTTTCAGATTGAAAATGTCAAATATGTTACACAGAAAAATATTGAAAAGCCACCAGCACAAGTCACATGAGAAAAAAATGTGAACATTAGCTATAAGGGAAAGACCCAAAATGTTCTGGATAGTCTAATGCAGAGCCCTGGGAGAAGCATGGCTTCCTACCGAGCAAGGAAACAAGCGCTGCAGAAACCGCAGCGCCCTGGAGCAGTGCCGCCCAGGGTTCCGGGGTCTCGACCTGGAATTCTGCCATCGGCCAGTCTGTGACCAGCTCTCCCTCTTGGCCCACTCTGAGCCGGGCCCCAATTCCTCCGCTGATGAGGCCCCAAGAGTGGCTCCTCCCGGCCCCACACATTGCCCCATGCCCTGCTCCGTGCATACCCCACCATCGCGATCACTCTTCCTACCAGCAAGACTCTGGCCCCCAGGTCAGGCACAAGGCCTGGACATGATCACTGACTGCAGGAGAATACAACTTCCTGCACATCGTACTCGGAACTGTCCCCAAGAAACTGAGGCTTAGAAAGCAGGATTTCGTCTGGGATCTGATCAATTCACTGCCAAAGAATTCCTGGATCCCCCCAAATTCTGAACCTGGAGTGCGCTTGGGTACATATGAAGTCCCACATTTTCCATGCAATTTCTCCAGAATACCTCCAACACTTCACATGGCATATGGTGGCCCGTTCCTGGTGTGGTGGTGCGCACTTGTAATCCCAGTAACTTGGGAGCCTGAGGCGAGAGGATTGTCACTAGTTCAAGGCCAGCCTGGGCTCCATCATGAGTTCAAGGCCAGTCTCAAGGACATAGTAAAACCTTGTCTCAAAAAAGAGGGGGACCCATCTGCAAGTGGGTAAAGTCTGAGCATTTCCCATAGCTTGAGAGGGGCGGGGGCATCTTCATGTCCCACAGATGTCTGCTTCCTCACATGCACTCACCCGGCCCTGTGGGGACCAACTGCCTCACTGCAATGGGTGGTGTCTCCTCACAGTAAGTGACTGGCCCAGCATTCCCCTGGGGGTCTGGACACCCTCGTCAGCCGGCTCCAAGGCATGGAGAAGTGACAGAGGGGAGTTTATCTGAAGGAATTTGGATCAAGGATGGGGCAGGGAGTCTGCTGCTCCTCACTTGCACCTGACTGGAGGCCCAGCTTACTGCAGAGACGACCCCTCTGCGCCATACACACTGGCTGCTTCACACCGAGCCCGTGAGTGCTGGGCAGGTCTGAGGAAGCCACTGCGGCGCACCTTCTGCTTGCTCCTGACCCTCACGAGGAGGCTCTTAGCACTCTGCCACATAACAAGCTGAGAAGCATGCAAACGGGCTTCTGTAAACTGGTTACAGCATGATGACCTAATCAACGTGTCCAGAAAGAGCTGGGACGGACGACGCCCCGGTGCAGACGCCTCTGCCGGGGAATCCCTGCCAGAGCTGGAGAGGGTGGCGTGCGGGCGATTGGCTTGCTTTGGCAGGAACCCAGAGGAGGCAGCAGACAGCAGCAGCCCACGCAGGAGCTCGCTGGAGGCAGCTAGGCTGAAAATAGCCGGGTGCATGGAGCTCGCACTGGGAGGTCTGGGGAGGCGCTCAGGACAGAGCTGTGGCCAGGCAGGGCGGGGGCGGGGGACCATGCGCGGAGGCTGTCCTGTTCTGTCACCGCGCGGTGCAGTGCTGTTAGACTTCTCTAGGAATGAACAGGCACACACACGCACACGGACACACACGCACACACACGTACAGGCACACTATGCACGCACGTGCACACGTGGCCTGCTGTCTTCAGCCACAAAATCTCAAGGTTTGTTCTTGGGACCTAAATCAGTAAGAAAAGACTCAAAACAATGGAGCTTTGGCTAACCTATTAGAAATTCACATTTTAGGTGTAAACCACCCAGAAGCCTCTGGCAGTGAATCTGCTTATAAACGGAGGTGAGCCGCGGAGCAGGGAGCGACCTCCGCGCAGGCTGCTGACGGCGCTGTGCTCAGAAGGCGGGTCTGAGGGAGGGCTCCGCTCTGTGCTGGCGCCCGTGCCTAAGGTGAAAAGACAGTCGCCGGGCATGAAAATCGTGCACTGTTAACGATGAAGACTGCTTTCCCATCTGTCAGAAAATGGCCTTTTTCTTATGGAATTTTTGATAAGGGTATTTTTTGATTGGAGGGGGAGGGTGACTAACAAACACATGTGAAAGAGGACAAAAGATGACGTGCACGCACGCAGGGTGTGCCCCGCCTAGGCAGTGGTGTCTCTCGGGTGCACTACAGGGAGGTGAGGGTTCTGGGAAGGTGGCTCAGGGGCACTTCGTGGGGCCTGCAGGCAGGGAGCTTCTAGTTTTCTCGGAGAGCGGGAGCTAAGAACAGCAGCTGACTGCCCTTCGGGAGCCGGTGTGCTGCGCCTCCCGCGCCTGCGCTCTGTAAGGGAGCACAGATTTATGGCCCCAGCCCCAGCCAGCCCCGGGTCAGGGCAGGCACACTTGGTGTCACATTCACTTTACATGGCGGTGAACTCCCCGACTGTCGGAAGTGAAGTGTGGGTTAGGGGCGTCGGGCCGGCAAGCCAGGGAGGGAGGGCCCTATCCTGACCTCTTGGAAGAATCTCCGGCTTCATACTTTAGTCTGAAGTGGCTTCTTCTAGGTGCTCTCGGCATTTTTTTTTTAAACTAGAGTGACTACAGTGAAGTACATTCAGCACCAAAGTCCCTATGGTAGGCATTTTTGCATGTGCCGATCTGTGGTATTGACTATGCTCAATTACTGCGCAGCGTCACAGCTGTCCCACCCGGGAACTTAGTGTCCCACCAGGGAACTCCGTGCTAGCAGAACGGTACACGCACATTCTACTTGCTGTCTCCACTGGGGTGACTTGCTGGGGACCTCACGTGACTGCTGTGCTCTCCTCTCACAGCTGGCTTGTGTCACTCAGCAAGATGCGCTTGCGTTGCAGCACTTGCCGGGCCCCTTCCTACTTACGCCCGAGCTATGCGTCAGCATGGAGGGAGGTAGATGTGAGAGCCCCTTGCTCACCAGCGCTCACTATTTTCTATTATTTGAAAAAGCTTCCTCAATAGACATGAGGTGATAGTTCGCGGTGGTGATCACATGGCCATCCCGATAAAAACTGGTGACACCTGGCTGCAAATGCTGTGAGCTTGAAACAGAGAGATCACCGAAACAGGGATAAAAAGTCCTCGTCTTTATGTTCCGCAGCTGCTAGGTGAGCTGTACTAAGAGTACAGGTTTAAGAACTAACCTGTGGTAACACCGGTTCACAGTATCTGCCAAGAAATTACACCGAAGGCGTGGGCAGTGGATATGAGAGTGTAGCTTTCCTTAAGATGGGGTCTTTGCAAAAAAGAGCCCCAGAGACACACAGCGTAGACACAGGAACAGCCTCGCCCCAGCCTAATCTTCCCTGGGGGAGGAAGAGGAGGGGGCTGCACACACAGAGAGCCGGTTAACAGCTCATGCCCAGGGTTCATCCGGCTGGAGATGTGTAGGGTTCACCCAGCAGCCAGCGGTGAAAACAATTCCAGGACCTCAGCTCCAGTGTGGAGGGCGGGGTTCAGGGCACAGCCTGTTCGCCTGGAGCATGGCCAGCTCTTCTAGGTATCACAGGGAAGTGAGAAAGACTGAGCCCTCCCACTTGTGTTTGGGGTACTCACTGCTGGATGTTCCAGCCAGAACACTGAGGGAGTAGAGCTTCCGGGCGTCGGCCTCGCCCACTTCGATCCTGTGCGGCACCAGTGCGTTACCGCAGAGTCTGAGAGAGAGGGTGCTTTCCCGCCTGCATTCTGCTCGGCAGCAGCTGTGCTGTCTTCAGGGATGGACATCCCAGTGCCTCTCACATCTCTGTGTCAGGAAGACTTGGGACTCAGAACTGCACTCAGCTGCAGTGGGACAGAATCCAACAGAGCAAGACCCAAGTTCAGGTTCCAATTAGCAGCAGTGACAGGTCCACAGCGGGCCAGAACCAGACAGCCCCAGTGGGTGTGAAGAAATAACCTCCCTTTCCAGAAAGGCCACCTGAGAGGAGTTTGTATACCCTGCCTGGCCGGGCCTGTGTGAGGTTCCTGTACTAGAAAGTCTCATGGACAGGAGAGTGTGCAAACGTCTTTTCCTGTATGCACAGACGGCGGGCGGGAGCAGCGCTCCTCCCTGGGGAATCACATGAGACGCACCGCTGCTGTGGGGGCGCACCTTTTTGTTGCCTATTTGATTCCGGGGCCTGAGCTGCCCTGAAGCCACGCCAGGACGTGTGGAAGGCAGCGCGGCAACCTGGGCGCTCACCCGAACAACCTTTCTCGGTTGCAGCTCTGTCGCTTTCTTGTGCGTTCCACTCCCACGAGGCTACTGGAGAGAGTGTGGCGACCAAGGCAAGTGTGAATACCTCGGCCCGAGAAACTCTCCAGGAAGTTGCTGAGCTGGCACCTGTGGCATGAGCCGTGTGGCTGCGTGCAGCACAGTTGGGAAGGCAAGAGGTTCGGCTGAGACCTCTCAGGAGCTGGATGACAAGACAGAGCTGGACTGTACAATGCGCCAAATGTTGCCCCAGTGTGGGTCAAAACTCTGGAAATGCAAATTTAAAAATATGAAATAAAAAATGAAAAGGGAAAAAAACCTCTGGAAATGCTTTCCAAAGACAGGAGTCCTGACAGTCCCTTTGGGCCAGGAGGCCGAGGCACAGGTTCTGAGCTCCTGTACCAAGCGTCACCCAGGAGGAGAGAGGACTCTGTTGGCAGCCATTCCCCACCCAATGCACGGGTCTTTGTTTGTAATAAACAGAACTACCAATGTGTCCGACCCCACAGCTGGGGCACGCTCCCCTTCTGGGTGTTTTTCAGGGCTGTGTCCTGGCCGGGTCTCTTTAACATCCGAGACTTTGTTCCAAAACTGCAGATGGGCTTTGTCCTTGCTGCCTAGAACATTTTTGCATTTCTCTGTGCTGACTTGCTAGAGCAGCGCAACCACTATATCTTGCATTATTCATTATTTTTTGTCATTTAACTTTGAAATGCAGAGTTGGAATTCCATAAAGCTAACAGATAACCCCTTCAAAAATAAATTACAAGCCCAGAAATCATTTCTGTAGTAAAAACCTAATTTGCCTGGAATATTTTTGAAAGTAGCTTTGCTCAAGGGTGGAAGAGCAGTGAGGAGAAAACCAGCCATGCCTTGAGCACAGGCATTCCTGTGCTGCTTCCAGAGCCAAGCTTCCTCCTGTCCGGCCAGGAAGAGTGGGCCGGGGTGAGCACCAGAGGCTCTCAGTCCGGTGAGCGGCCCAGCGCCTGCGTGCTGTTGAACCACAGATTGCAGAACTGAGCACTGTAATGAGTGCAGAAGGCACAAGTGTGGGCACAGTTGGCTGGTTTATGAGCTAGAGGAGGGCTCTCCTGGCAGAGGACGAGGCACACTGTGCACTGCTTGGGACCAGGCTTGGTTAATGAGGGCTTAAAGGATGCCACCTGGCATCTGAACCACACTGTAAACTTTCCTGGAAAGGCTTCCATCTGTGGCTTTATTAATGGGACCAAGGAAAGCAGCGCCATGACTGGTGTCCTGAACACACTTCTGCCACTGTCTCCAAGCCTACACTTGCCTCAAGTGAGGATGAGCTAAGTTCAGATTGCTCGAGAGTTGTCCTGCTTTTAAGTTCAAATATAGGAAGGGATTCATTTGATAGCGACACAGCAGGAAAGCATGATAGGACAGGTGAGTTGAGATCTGGAAGAAGCCATCACCTATGAGTCCTTGCAGAGAGCCTCGGACTTGTGCAGCATTGACATGTGCGACAGAGACACTGAAGCATGATGTGGCTGCACAGAGACCAACCAGCCAATATGCCTGTCTGCTTCCAAAAAGCATTAAGGGAAACTGAATTCTTCTGTGGACAATAAACTCAGGACAGCAAGGGCTAATTTTAAAGCAAAGATGTATGATGATCTCTCTTCTTTAGGAGACAGATACATCTTAATAAGACTTTATATTAAACTTTCAAATATAGTTCATACAAATATTTTGGTCTTTGCTTAAAATCATCAAGAATCATCTCTTGACTTTTCCCAGGATCAGTGTTCCTTGATTTTGGAGTCGTTTCAAGGTCAAGACTCTGAGGCTGAGGTTTGTGTGTAGCCACTTTCCTGGGCAACGCTGTGGAATGGCCCTGAAGGAAAGGAAAGAGAAAGGGTCCCACAGCAGGGCCCCTGCGCATGGGGAAGGGACAGCAGAGCCCTTGGTTGGTCTGGATGGGGCTCTGAGCTGGATGCTGCTTCTGAGCTGCTCAGCCTGAGGAGGGGCCAGACCTTCACCTCCCATGGAAGCCAAGATGCCTGTCACCAGGCAAGGAGAAAGTGCAGCTGGCTGAGGGCGAGTGGAGCTCCGGCTGGTGCTTTAGGTCATCTCGATGGAGACTCGAGTTTCTCTTTCTCCTGACCATGCTGCAGATGAGCACCGAGGCCTTGTGACCTGCCTCGCACTCTACCATTGAGCACATGCCTCAAGATTCTCACCCTTCTGTTTATTTTTCTAATGCAAAATAGTCTCTCCTACAAGAGAGGAATTCTAGAACTAAAATGATAGCTCAGATATTCCCTGAAGTTACTTGGTCATGACTTCCTAGCATTCACTCACATTGTTCCTGTGTTAATTATCTACTTGGACCAATTGTTCAATTAGGAAAATATTGCAAGAGGAAATAACATGTTCAGGAGCCTCACAGCTACTCCACGGCTAATCAAAAACCCAGTTTTCTGGTACAGTCATGTATAATTTCCGCCATGCTGTCTTTCAGTGATTTGGATCCATAATACATGTTGATGGAGATGGTAATCTGCTAGGTCCAGCGCATTCAATAGACCAGTCCAGAGAGGTGTTGGAGTAGGAGTGGTCCTTGGTGTGATCTAAATGGTGTTGCGTAGCCTCTACCTCCCTCCCCGGCCGGCGTGATGGAGCTTCTCCCTCGGCTCAGCAAATATTCAGAGTGTAATAGGCGCCAGGCTTTGTGTTAGGCATCTGGCCATGGTCGGGGGTATTTCTAAGCATTCTGTCCTGAAGGAGCTCTTTCATTGGTGCCGCCCTCATGAGATCCCATGTGTTGTTTTATGATAGTTCAGATATCCCCTGAAGTTACTTGGTCATGACTTCCTAGCATTCACTCACATTGTCCCTATATTTTTATCATAAGACAAAGAATATCTTAAATGTATGGCGTGGATTCTTTTCTTTAAATTTGGCCTCCAAATGGAATTACCGGGTGCAAAAAAATGAGCACATTAAAGGCGTTTTGTTTTATGTGGTCAGACAATGAGTTGGCCTTTGTGTTACTGATTCCCAGCAGTCCTGGGCACACATCTCTCTCTCCCAGGTGTATCACACTTCCTCCAAAAGGCTCAGCTTTCCAATTTTGATTGTTATATACTTTACAAATATGGAAATAGTTTTGTGCAAATAGTTTACTTCTATGGAGGTTTTATCTATCATTAGTGCAAAAGAGCCATCCTTCCTGGAAGAATTTTCAAGGGACAGGCCTGGGCAGGACGATGGCCCCAGCACCTTCATTCTTCACTCAGGGTGGAGCTGCCAGGGCTGCAGCCCAGTGTCCTAGCGAGCTCAGATAATGTGGGGCGCCTTGTCACAGCTCAGACAGGCTAGTGAGACTCGAGGATGGTTGGGCAGCGCTGCTCAAAGGGCCATGCGAGGGGAAGGTGGAGTTCTCAGAACTCCACCATCAGAGCTCTGATGGCACCTGCTTCACACTCGCCTTACACTACGGCCTTCTGCTTTAAATCACTGAACGGTCGCTTATCCGTACGATTCAGGAAATATTTCTCTCTCACTGATTCCTCTTACTCTGTTAAACATAAATTAAATTCTTGGGGGTGATGACACATCAAATCTCTTCCTTTTCTGTCTTTTCTTGGGTTGATTATACATCCATTTTTATTTTTTTGGTACTAGGGATGGAACTCAGGGCCTTGAACTTGCCAGGCAGGTATGGTGACACTGAGGGACATCCCTGGCCCCTGTTGTATGTTATAGCTAAGTATTAGTTCTTAACATATTTTGCCACCTGACCTCTCATTTAAAATGATCTTTATTTTCTTTCCATTCTGGTATCAGGCAACACTTTATAAAATTGAAATGTTTCCTTCATGACTTATTTATTGTTTTTTAATGTTTTTGCCTGTACTACAGCCTTCCAGATAAACTGTAGAACCATTTTGTTAATCTCAGAAACAACTGAAGAAAGAAAGAAGAGAAAAACAGGCTATATAGGTATTATGAAATGTAGAGCTTTTACAGTAGCTATTTTCTAACCTAGGAATGAAGCATATTTTTGTAGTTAGGATGCTGCTTAACCTCTTTCTAAGTGCTGATAAGCTGTCCTTATATTTACCAAAATTTTATTTGAGGAATTCGATATTTGCCCTCTCCAGGGATGAGCTCTTTCCCTTTGTTCTTTAGTGTGTCTTCCTGGTTGTTTCTGCTCCATGAAGAAGCTGTGGTTTGTCACTGCTGTAAGGAGCCTATTTATTTCTTCCTTTTACTAGTTTAAGGAACCCTTTATTCATTCAGATTTTCCAGGTATAAAGTCACATCATGCATAAATGATGATAGTTCGGTCTCTAACATTCCAATAATAATTCTTTTTTAAAAAATTCATGTTTTACAGCATTACCCAGATATTGTAGAAAATATTAAATAATAATAAGTTGCAACAAATCATTTTTTTAATGTCTGATTTTAGGCAGGAGTGCCTTTAGCATTCCACTGTTGTCATTTGTTTGTGGATTCATCCAACATTTACTGAGCACATTCAAACTGATATTGTGTACGAAGTACTGGAAATACAAAGCCAAAGGGCACCACATCGGACCCCCTAGAATCTAAATGAGCAGGTTTGACTGAATTAAATGGCTCTAAGATGTCAAAGAATTCATCCGGCCAGGCTGCTGTCCAGAGCAGAGCGTACCTAGTAGCCAGACTGCTGTTGATTTGTTTTCGCTGTCAGGGCTAGGTAGCATCTTTTACTCAGTGCTTTTATGAAATAATCACGAAATAAAGAAAATGTAGTGTGTGCATACAGATGGAGCATGACTCAACCACGAAGAAGGATAAATATGAGTCATTTGTAGGACAACAGGTGACTCTTGAGACCATAATACTAAGTGAAATGATCAGACGGCTTCTCTGAGATACCCATAATAAACATAATTTAAAGGGAAAATTAGATTGTAGGAACACAAGAGGTAAATCTGGGGAGGGAGGGAGCCAGAGGCTGGGGAGAGAGTGGAAAAGGGATCCAGGTGCAAGTGTACCCAGTTCGCCAGGAAGGGCGTCGTCATCCCGAGCCGCCAAAATATACACTGTGATGTTCATGGCCACATCAAGCCTGCTGGATAGGAAAGATCAGTATTATAGATTTTCTTTTCCCTTTTGCAATACCAGGGATTGAACCCCTGTGCTACATCTCGGCCCTCTTTATACTTTTTACTTTGAGTTGGCCAGGCTGTGCTCAGATTGTCACCATCCCGCCTCTGGCTCCCAGACCCGTGGGATTATGGGTACAAGCCAGGATGCTGGCTGTAGTAAGTTGTTCTGAATGCCCCTCACCAGACCCAGCAGCTAGCTGCCTCGGCCATTCGCAATGCTGCTTCTCTAAACGGGCTTTGGTGCGTGTATTCTTGAAGGTGCCACCAGGACTTCCCACTCACTAACAGGGAAGTCATCCTTCCAAAAGGCCAGGCGTGAGTGCAGGGCCGTGTGGGGGCCGGGCATTCGGGAGCATCAATGGCAATGCAGGTCAGCAGGATTCTGGCCCTGTCCTTCTAATCAGTGGTGTAAGATTCAGTTAAAAACAGTACCATGCACGGCGCAGCACCAATTGGGGTGACAGGGTGATGACAGTGTCACCTTCCATCCCACACTGCGACGTGCAGAGGCTGCCTCCCGCCCTCCTCTGCCTCCCCCAGCTGACAGTGGTGAGGACAGAGGCCCGTGACTGGAAAAAAGCTATCTGGGGTGCCCCTGCCAGGCACCTCATCACCAAGGGCAGAGGCAGCGTGGGGGCGGGGAGCCTGGATGCTGCAGAAGGGTGAGTCATTAATGAAGAGTGGAGATTTCTCCCTCCCACTTCTCCAAGCCAGGAAGCCCAAGCTCAAGCCCAAGGCACCTACACCAGTGAGTGCCTCCCCTCTCGCTGTGTGTTCACTAGGTGGGAGGCAAAAGGGCCAGGCTGCCCCTCCAGCCCCTCTTATTCGGGGCTGACAGTGACTGACTATGAGAGCAGAGCCCTCAGGCCTGACGCCTCCAGCCCAGCAACTCTGAAGGGCAGCACCAGGCCTAGCACCTGGGTCTGAGCTGATGAGTCGCCTGACCCAAAGCCCACTCTCCTCTGACTCACAGATGAGTCCACCTTTCGAGTCCCTCTCGGTATGACCATGATGAGCTGTTTTCTGGTCTGCACTGGGTCATACTCACTGGATAACCAGGCCTTCTTTCCCAAAGGTCTCCGTCCTCAGATCCTTTGCCCTCTCTGCCTTGCAGGCCTTGGTGACAAAAGCCTGTGGGAGCCAGTGTCCTGCAGAGCAGGGAGCTCATGCTGCCCTCCTCATATCCCCCGTGTTGAGCACAGCAGAGCAGACGCCACACTTGTGCCCATGTGACAAATGGGAAGGGCTGGAAAGAGGGTCCCTTGCCTCTTCTTTGTCAGAGGGACAGGCAACAGCTCATCCTCGATGCCTGAAGAGGGTCCTCACATGCAGTCTCCAGCAGGCAGAGTCGGGCAATGCCCAGGCAGCCAGTCAGGATGGAAGGGCCATGCAGTGACTGGCACTGTCTGAGGAAGTGCCCGAGGTCTCTAGAGCCCCTGGTTAGGTCACACGCCAGAAACACATGCAGTACAACAGCAGTAGCCAGACACACTCTTTGCAAAGTGAAGGTTTATTGCTTGTGATCACTTTAACAGGCAAAGTACTATGCTCGGGTTGTCATTCCTACAAAACCAGGAAATAATGGCTGCATAGAACTGGAATGAAACTCTCGAACTGGCTCTTCCCAAGGAAGGGTCAGCCTAGATCCCCACCCCACCTTGGTGGAGGGCTGCCTCTGGCAGAGCCCTCCCTACAACCATGTGTGCCAGCCTGAGCTCACTGTGTTGATCAAGAGTTCTCCTCAGGGAGAAATGAAAGCTTACGTATGTTGAAGAAAGAAGTCATATTGCCTTCTGTTACAAAATGAGATGAAAAAATAAATTTAAACAAATGTCATTCTTTAAATTTTATACAGATATATATGTTGAAGCTCTTATTTTTCTTTATCAATATACTCTACTTAGAACTTTAAAAAATAAACTTTCTTTTTTGGTACCTCTCATTGCCTGTGTTTACTTAGAAATATTTAAATATACATCTCTCTAGAACTCTTTTGTGCAAATAATAAGTATAAATACTATTAACACCTGTGTTATATGTATACAAAAAGGACACTTCGAGGTTCCCATTTGGCTGTGGCCCACTGGTGTCCCTGTGCTGGAGCTAGGCGTCTGCAGCCTGACTCTGCAAGCCGGATAGGTCCTGCTCCGGCTGTAGGGGGCCAGACAGCAACTCACTGTCCCGCTTGTCCATGTGTAAACTACTTTTGGAGAAATGGAGGACGCGTCCCAGCCCACTGCCCAGCGACAGGGAGGACACCCAGCCAAGGGGGCCGAAGCTGGGAAGACTGAAGAGGGGTGCCAGGGGGGCTACCTGGCCCAGGCCAAGGGGCGTCCTCTGGAGATGCCCGGGACACTCTGCAGAAACAGCCTTCCCCTGCCCAGAAGGCCCGGGGCACCCCGGCAGGCTGGTCTCCCTCAGCGGCATGCTCGTGTCCACTGCACTGGGCTCCCCACTGGCCTCTGGGGAGCAGACTGCTGGCTGCTGCGTGTTCCGGGGGGCTTGCGGGGCGCAGTCCCTGTGGAGGGATTCGGCGGGGTTCGCTGTGGTCCCGCACGGGAGCCCGGTCTGCGGCCCCCTCAGGCGGTGTCCTTGGACAAAGGTCCCTTCGGGAGTCTTGAGTGTCTCGCAGCATTTCTTGGCCAGCTGGCGTCCCAGCTGCAGTGGGGTGGGGAACAGGCTCCCCTGGAGGGCCTTGAAAAATAATCTAGAAAGATCACACGAGAGGAAGTCAGACCCCGCCGCTGCAGGAGGGGCTCCGAGCTGCCGGACTCCTCAGGTCAAGCCACAGCAAATGCGCGCGAGCCCGCCCTGCCCAGGACCGGCGCTGTCCCTGTTACTCACCTGGGCAGCAGCGCAGCGACAGGCGTTATGAGGCAGGTCAGGTAGAACACGGGGTCTCCCAGTAACGTCTGCATGGTCCAGTATGGGTTAGACGGAGGATAGCAGGTTGCACAGACAGAATTGTAGGTCAGAGCCACGGTCAGGAACAAGAGGGTACTGAAGCCACATGCTACCCAGTTGAGCCAGGTCTGAAGCAGAAACAGAACAGATTCTATTTCAACTGAAAAGTGGCAGCAGTGAGGGAGAGGGAAAAGCATCCGTCGTCTGCGTGTGGGTGGGACGTCCTGAGAGCCTGGGAGCAAGGGACTGGGGTCTCCGCCACAGGTGGCAGATGGGGCTGAGCAAAGCCTCAGGAACCACACGGGAGACACGAGCTGGGTGACGGAGGTGGGGTGGGGTGTGGGGTGACCGTGGGGCATGGAAAGAGCAGCCGAGAGTTGCTTGGGAGCTGCAGCAGCTCCCCTGCCGGGAGGCTCCAGTCACGGCCTCTTGTTCTCCCCACAGAGAGGCCAGCGTCTGCCTCCTTCTGCTCAAAGGAACGAGACCTCACGAGCCTGCTGGGAAGCGCGGGCGGCGGCGCAGGCCCTCTGGATGTGACCTTGCCAGCCGGCAGCTCATACCCAGGTTTTGGTTTCAATACCCAGGTGCAGCAGGAAGGTGAGCAGCGCGATGGCCGTGATGGGGGTGCCCCAGGTGAACACGTCCACGTCGGAGTCGTGGTAGGCCTGAAAGACAGCACCGTCCATGTCCGCAGGCTCCTGGGTGCCCTTGTGGGAAAACCACGTTGGGCGCCAACTTACCAGGTAAGGAATGAAAAAGCAAACCAGGCTCTGGAAGGCAGCATCGACCATGTTCATCCAGAAGGCTCGCGGCCGATACTCCTGGGGCACAAACACAAGGAGAGAGATCACAGGGAGGCGCTTACCTCCTCAAAGGATGCTTTCTAGGGTGCGGTGGTCCCAACGCCCAAGTCGGGATGAGCGGAAAGACCGTTTAGGGCTGTGGGAGGGCGAGGCCCGATGGTGGATGAACGACCAACTGCCTCGGAGCTATCTGCAGCTGGGCTGGAGCTTCTGTGCCCAAATCACGCTGTAGCAGCTGTGGGGCAACAGCAGGGGCGAAGCGCGCTCTAAATCTCCCACTGAGGGTTTCCTTGCAGCAGAAAGAGCACCTCACGTTCTGGGCGTTCTCCCCTGATGGAGCCCTTCTCTTTTTTTCCACGTTTTACCTACCAAGATTTCATGGTGAGTCCCTTAGCAGGCTTCTTAAAAGCGATTCTTAACTTTTTTAATTCAGTGCTAGATGTGTCCTATGTTAAAACCGGCAAGCAGCTGCTACCACTTGGGTGTGTTTGCACATGGGCCCCAAAGTTTCCTAGGCTGACCCTGAATCCCCCCTGTAAACCAGCAGGACCAAGACACCCCTCTTATGATGCAGCCTGCCTCGGGTCTTTGATCACAGTGATGCCAAGCAGACTAACACAACTATACACCACAGACAAAAGAGCCTCGGTGTAGGCAGATGGAGGCTACTGTAGGCTGAGCACATTTGTACCGAACCCTGCTAAATCCCAAGCAGCTGGCAGGGACTTCACCCTGCAGGAGACACTGAGGGCACAGAGCAGCACCGTCTGCACTGGAGGACAGTGTCTGTGTCTGCTCCTGCTGGCCGCCCCCCTCCACAGGATGGACTCAGACTCGCTAACTTTGGGTGGCTGGATGACAAAGATGGGAGCTTCGTAGGTGACACAGGTCAAGCTGGCACCTGCCCTACCCCGGGCAGCCTGCTCGCGCACACACACAGGATTCAGGATTGCTGAGTAGTCAGGTGCTCTGTGTGAATGGCTGGCAGTCGGTGGTGTAACTCAGTGCTGATGCAAACACACATCTGGTGGATGTTTCGGTGGTTTGATGGTTTTCCCATGGGACTGTCTTGTTAATTCCCAGTGGAAAGAAACGACTTCAAGGGGCCGGCTTTAGAAATCCCCTGCTGAGCCTCGTCGTCCCCTGGGGCTGACTCAGACTTGGAGTGGCCTCTCCAGGGCTCTGATTTTCTCTCGGAGCATTCACTGCCCGGAGCCCCCACGTGTGTGAAAGGCTGAGTCCCTGAGGGTGGCTCCGCTGGGAGGCCCGCCTTGCCGCCCCAAGGAGAGGTGGGCAACACCTCTTCGCCTGGGGCTCCTGACTCCCCGTGTGAGCAGTTAGCTCCGGCCCCTGCTGCCCACCAGAGGACTGGAGCCATGGATCTGCCTGACCTTGGTCTCCACCCTCGAGACCACAAAGCTGTTCACATAAACCTGCTCTCTAACAGCTCCGTGTCCCCGCAGTGTAAGTACAGCAACTCCAGGTAGCACAGGGCACCCTGGCAGCCAGCAGAGAGCGTTTGTTTTTCTCACCCCAGGTGGGGTTCTAGAATCTCAACAGTGTGTCCAGGTTGTCTATCAAAGGTCTCTTAGAAACATGTGCTTTCCATGAACGTGGGGACAGCGGGCTGGAAAAGGGGTTGGGGGCAGATACTCGAGCACTGACCTCCATTTTCTGGCCACTTTTGTAGAGCTGCGGCTCTGTGAGCAGCACATCTGCCGACACGTCCTTGTCCAGCACCCCAGTCACCAGCTGGGGGAGCGATGAGAAGAGCAGATTGAAGAAGATCAGATACCACTGATCAATCATGGCAGATGCGGAGAAGCCACAGTAGAATTGGAACCAGAACAGGAGGCCCACGAACATCTGCAATCAGGAAGACACAATGAGACCAGCGGCTTTTTACTGCCTTGGGGTGGGGGTGGGGAAGAGGGGTGGGGGGTGGGATCCCCAAGTCCTGTGGTTCTGCACAGATGAAATCAGCATGCGGCAGTGGGCTCAGAGGCAGCTCTGCTGTTGGTTCTGCCTCTCCCTCTCACTTTGCCCAGGCCCCTTGGGTCCCCTGAGCCCTAGTGAGGGGCAGAACTCCAGGAGCAGCCTTGGGACAGGGTGGGTGTTATGCCTGAAGAGCTGCAGATCGTCAGGGTAAAACAAAGGTTAACAGGTAGGCTGAGGCTGCGCTCGCACTGGGCCAGCCAGCTGGTGCCAGCTTGCGGCTTTTCTAGACCACTATGCCTTTCTGCCTCGGGCTACATCCTTGGCGCCCTTATGAGTTCCCTGCCCTTGCCAATAAGGAGCAGTTGACAGTCACTGGCTCCCATGGAGTGGACACAGAGGAGCACATCAGTAAGACAACGATGCTGTCCACACCACTGATGGACTGAGCCCTGTTACACAGTGGCTCTCGCTGGGACCGTCCATGTCCCCTTGACGGCCGTGTGGGAAATGCTTGCTTCTGCCTGAGGTGAAGGGGGTGGAGCCTCGTGGAAGGATCCAGGTCACTGTGGCTGCGCCCTGAAGGGTCGGCAGCCCCTGGCCCCCTTCTCTCTCCTCTCTCTACTTCCAGGCAGCATGAGGTGGGCAGCGCCCTCTGCCACGTGCTTCCGCCCTGACACAGGCACAAGGCCCCAAGGACTGAGCTGCCACAGCCTGAGGCTCCCAAAAGTGTGGCCCAGGAAGGCTTGCTCCGCCTGAGCTGTCCCACTCAAGAACGTGTCAGGGACTCAGCGCTCTACAGAACCAACCATGAGACCCTGTTGCCTCGGTTTCTCTATCTGTGACCGGGCACAGCGAAGACACTTGGCTGCAGCGCGCTGAGAGGACTGGAGGCCCAGCGCACCTGAAGCGCTCCTGAGCTGGCGTGGCCGCCCTTCAGCACGCTGCAGTCATTTCCCGTTAGAGGCTCGAGCACAGCCACCGTTTTTAGGGAAGAGAAAGCTGATGCTCCACGATGCACCTGACCCGATGGGCGCAGGCCTAGGTGGGTGTCCGAGGGTGAGGGGTAGTCCCACGGGGAGACGGTGCCAGGGAGGACCTCCTCACAGGGCCTGCTCGCCAGGCTTCGGCTCCGGAGCTGCGGTTATCTAATGCTTCTGACCTGGCTCAGGCTCACCTTCCCCAAGCCTTGGTTTCTTGGCCTGAAGGTCTGCTGTGAAGACGAGTAAATCTGGGCTCTGACGGAGCCCGGCATGACACATCTCCTCCAAGTCTGTTTCACTCTGTGTCTCAGTCTCTCAGCCTCCCCTCCACACCCACCCACAGACTCGGACTGCTCGCTGCCTCCTTCTTTCCTCCTCCCACGGCTGACTCTCCCCCACAGGCTCAGCCTAATGAGTCATTGTGGGCAAATGGAGTCCAGGGAAAGAGGAAGAAAAGCACTTAGATAATCGAGATTCTCTTTCCTGCGGTACCAGAGGGCTTTGTTCCCAAATCACTGTTGCTATGGAAACCTTTTTCTCTGCTCTTGGTTGGGAAGGAAGGCCAACTTTTTCTTAACACTAATGGGGCTCTCGCGCTAGGAGCCTGCGATTACCTTTGAGCTTCTGGTGCAGACGATATTTGTTGACAAAGGCCCTGCATCTCCCGTGGACTGAGCACGGGTGTCCCGCCCCAGCCATGCCCTCCACCGTGGTGGGCAGGAGGCCACACCCCCCTCTGCCAGAAACCCAAATCCAAGCCGCTGAAGAGTGTGGCCTGCCTCGTCCTCGCTATGCCCTCGGCCTGAGAAATCTTAATTGGGAATTTCAGAAATCACCTCACTGAACTCCTAAGTCTGCTTTTTATTTTGTTTCTCAGAATAAAAAAGAATTCAAAAAAGGCAAATACATATTGATGTTCAACTTAATATTCGATGGGAGTTTTTGCCTTTACAAAGAAATGCGCTCTCAGGAGAAACCTTACTTTAAATGTGAATCTCTGCCCAGACTGGGGACATGGTCCGGACCCTCTCTCAGAGTGCAGGGTGGGTGCTGGGAGGCGGCTCCAGGGTGCAGAGCCAGCTCGGCATGTGTGAAGCCACACGCACACACGCACACACGGGAAGCCACACGCACACACGCACATGCACGCGCACACACAGGAGCCACACGCGCACGCGCACACACGGGAAGCCACACGCACACGCGCACATGCACGCGCGCACAAACGGGAAGTCACACGCACACGCGCACATGCACGCGCGCACACACGGGAAGCCACACGCACACGCGCACATGCACGCGCGCACACACAGGCTAGGCCTTGGCTTTTAGGTCCTGATGGGAAACAGCAGATGGTCCAGTGTGCAGGATGCTGAGCAGTGATGTCAGGTACATTAGTTGCAGTTTCAACTTCCAATATTTTTAGCTTTGATGCTTTATCAGGCAAAGCCCCCTTCACAAGTTCAGGAGCATCTGTAACTTGCTGGAGTCCCTGCTGCTTACAGGGACAGAGATGAGGCTGGATGCCTCCACGCCTGGGGGTCAGAGGCCTTTAGGCTTCCAACTGGACGTGAGGCCTGCCATCCTGGGGAGGCAGTGCAAGATGGCGGGGGTGTCAGAAGCGTTAGCAAGGGCAGGACAGGCAATGCAGCCTTCCCTGGGTGCAGTTCCAGGAAAAGCTAGTCTGAATTACTTTCCAGGAGCAAGCCTGTCCAGGCGGACACACCCGCTTGGCTCTGAGCATCTGTGTCCATTTGCTGGACAAGTGGGTGGGAGATGAGAACAGAAAGCCGGTGTCGGGCTCCAGAGCACACTGCTAGGCATACGAGCAAGAGGTGCCCTCATAGTGGCGTGGTTCGCGTGGGGGTTTCCATGGAGCTAGGGTGGGGACTGTGCTAGAAGGGCACTCATCCTAAGTTTACCCTGTGCCCTCGTTGGTACACTGCGCCACGAGCTTTCAGAGACAGTCATGTAGCAGCCCAGTGTATGTTCTGCAGAATATTTAGAAACCTCTTCCAAGAGAGCAGGGTCTGGGACGGCCTTGAGGTCCATCCTGCAGGGTGCCGGAAACGGATGGGCTCTGACAGCTCAGGGCGCTAAAGGCGAAAGCCCCTACGAATCGGATCAAGGAGGTCGGGGACTCAAAGCTCCTAATTGAGATTGTGTCCTTCCGGCAAAACTGTCCAAGACAATCTAGTGGGGAGATGAGCTACAGACGGAGCACGCCAGCAGGGGGCGCACCTGCCCCACAGACCTGCGAGAGGAAGGGTCACTGTTCTAGCCCCGTCCAGGCCTGCTCTGTCCACTGGCCTGGGCTGGGGACTTGTGTGTCAGACTGAGTGCTGGTGTGTCTCCGACAGACACCTTTCAGTGTTGGAACTGGAGACGACCACGGGACCTACCACCAAGCCCACTGCGTGCATTTCTGCTTGTCCTCGATCTTCCCTATGAAACGCATGGACAGCAGTGGAGAGCTGGGGCAGGCGGCAGATGTCCACTGGTGACTGAGCCTGACCAGCTGGCTGAGTGACTCTGTGCAGACTGCTGGCTCAGGGTCAGGCCCCTTCTCTCCAAAAGTCACGTGGACTCTTGCCTGGCTTCCACTCATGTCTCTGACCCTCCCTGCACAAAGCCAACAGGTGCAGGGCCAGGACTTTCACAGACACCAAGGAGAACACAGTGGCAGGAGCCCGGGCAAGCCTGCTGGTGCATCCAGGTAGTGCCCCCAAAGCCTCAGACCTCCTGGTAAAACACCTCTCAAACCCAGTGTCTAATACCTACAGTGTTTTTGTAGAAGAAGTAGAGCACCATGTTGGCCAGGCGTGAGTAGCACCAGTGTCCGTGGACGATTAAGAGTCTCTCCAGGCAGCGGAATTTGGGCACTGCGAAGTCACTGGCCATCACTGCCTTGAAAGGGAAGGAACCCCATTACTGGTGACGTCTCAACACAAGTCTGTCTCCTCTCTGCGAGTACACGCCAGAGCGTGGCAGGGAGGCCCAGCCTCAAGCTCGTGTGATGTGGGGCTCTGCCACCCTCTTCCTCCTCATTTCTTTCAAGTAAGAGTAATCAACTCCCACAAATGTTTTCTCCAGAGACCAGTTACAGAATGAAGTTAAGGCTCCCAACACTAGGGACACGCCCGGATCTCGTCCGCGTTTCCACGCTGGCCCACAGGCACAGACTCGGAGATGCACACGTTGCTCTGCCTTTCTCCACCCCAGAAATCACACGCCTCTGCATGACGCCACTGCCTCAGCCCAGGCCGAGCCACGGCTCCCGGCCTGTGGGAATCGGAGCGACAATCAAGCCCTTTGTGAGGTGCGTGAGGGCTGTTTTCTGGGAGGATAAATACTGTTCTACTGTAAGTACTGTTTAAAGAAACATGGCAAGAAAAGTTTTGTTTCCGTTCTGCACAGACGCACTGTGCACCCAAACATTTACCACGCAGTTGTTTGGATGCGTGGAGCGGTGCTGCAGCTAGAGGCCACTCGGGCCCAACCTCAGGCTTCCCGGCGCTGCTGCCTCCTGTCACTTGAGCCGCTGCTGTTACACATTTTTCTTCCTCCATCGAGCAGCTGAAAGTGGAATCAGCATTCCGCTGACTTTCTCCTCTGCACAGCGGCCACACATGAGGAGCTCAGGAGGGCGTGTGGAGGTGACAGAGGGAATGATTCGCTCTGGCCTTTCAGCTGTGTCTGTTTTCACTCTCGTCTGTAGTGAAAAGCGGACCGGGGCAGTGCCTGTCGGCCTTGTGTGCAGAGAAACTCAACAAGTAAATATCTTCTCCATCAAAGACGCTATGGTGGGCCCTGGTGTCAGGCTGGGGACCTGGCTGCTGCTCTGCACCTCCCACAGGCCCCGGCTTGCGGCTAAGCCTCATGAGGGGCGCCGGGAGCACTGAGTCAGCACAGAGGCCCTGGGAGTCCCGGACAGGATGCCAGTGAGCAGGCACATGACTAACGCCTGCCTCTCCCACTCCTCCTGGTACAGGATTCCCACGTGAACACGGCCCTGCGGGTCGGGTTGTGGTTCAGTCTGACAGCTGAAGAGGCACTGCCAGCCCATGATGAGGTATCAGGGCTTGGAGTGGAGCCACCAAGGACCCTGACATTGACAGCAAGCGGTATTGAGGTATTTGCCGATATTCTTGACAGTTGGTTCTAAAGGCCTAAGGTTTCCGACTTCAGTTGTGTGCAATCCTTGTGCTTGTGGGGCCTGAGTCTGCAGACACTCGAGACAGAAGGCGTTTGGGGAAAGGCCGTGGCTGTCCTGAGCAGGACAACTTCACTCGGCACTCTTGTGCTGTTAGGTCCACTCGACAGTTATGCTCAGAACAGACAGGAGGACACACAAGGATGTACAGGCCAAAGGTCAGGGCAGTCACGGGCTATGCGAGCTCGGGGTCCTGGAAACAATTCCCCCACAAATGGAGCGCTGCCGATACTGGGCTTCCAGGTGGAACCTTTCACCTGGCTGTACTTTACCACCAAGTAATAAAATTAGTGAGGCCCAGGCAGAACAGCACAGAGTGAGGGCTCTAACTACTGAATGACTCATTCATACACAGTGCTTAGCAGCCTGAGTTTTAGAAAAATGTTGAATAAATGGTTCCTAAAGTCTCCACCAAATTTAAAAATGTTGCAATTCAAACTTGATCCAATGTTGGAAATCGTTGCAATATGACATCCAAAAGAAGCACACTGTAAATTAACTCGGGCTTGACCTCCAGAAGGTCAAGTACCAACGTGGTGACACGTGACAAGCACTACAGCACTGCGTTTCCACGCAAGTGAAATGGCTGTTACCTCGAAACGGTTCCGACCACGGCGAGCGCTGCCCAGGAGGAGCCTCCAGGGGCAGGGCGGAGGCCGGGCCTCACCTCGCCACACTGTGTCCACAGGCTTCCCAAACACAGTGGCGCACACACAGGCAGACGTGGCCACAAGTATCGCCTTGGAAGCACACGTGTGACTCCCGCCCTCTCTCCCACTGCAGAGCCGAGTGCCAGGTTTGGACAAAGTCCAGGTGGTGTCACACAGAGGCCAGGCACCCCACGGCACGGCGAGACAGGCTGTCCTGAGCAGAAGGCCACTGGGCCCTCCAGCACAGCCTGCGGGTCTTTACCTGCATGCCCTCCTGGCCAGAGATGCCCACGCCCACGTCCGCCACCTGGATCATGCTCACGTCGTTGGCCCCGTCACCTGGAAACAGTAAGGCGGGGGGACAGTCTGCGTGGAGGTGCAGAGAATCAGCACGTGTCACGTCAGGCTTCCCGGGTCTGGACAGGGACGGCAGAGCCACGCCTCACGGGGAGAACCGCACTCAGACTAAGCCATGGGGAGGCACCGGCTTTCCCGGAACGTCACATTCCACTGAGCTGTCGCTTGAGGCGGCGCTTCTACAGTGTAAACTGCTGGGCACCGAGAAGGCAGCCCAAGAGCAGCCGCAGGTGATCTCCCTCCCTCCTCCTCCTGAGAGTCTATTTTGCTTTTTATTCCACTTGCTTCCTTGTCTTAAGTAGGAGACACTGATGCCCACGCGGCAGAGCTGGGCAATGACCGGGCCTGGGAGACATGCTCTGGCCTCCACAGCGCCGGCCGCCCAGGGGTCTTGTCTTTGTGCTCCCATTGTGGACCCAAGAGTGGGTGTGTGAGTGTGTGTGTGCTGTGCACTCGAATGCCAATCCCTCAGCTCCTGATTCTCACAGGAAAGCAAAGATAGCGTGAGACACCTCTCAGGAGCAGCCAGTCCCCGCAGGGCCAGGCCCACACCCCACACACTCCTGAAAGCCCACTGCTGGGGTGCGCGGCCATGTCTGACAACCACGCCCAGGCAGGGATCTCTCCGCTCGCCTGTGCTTGGGCTCAGTTTCAGGCCCTTTACGGCACAAGGTATCCCTGGCGACAAGGTGTGGGGACCCGTTTCAATAAGGAGGGGCTGCACAGACGTCCACAGCATGTGCTGCGACCCTCAGCGCTGGCGAGCTGCTGGTGTGGACACTTATCTCGGGGCCGACTGTCAGCCCAGGGGAGAAGGCACCGAGAGCCGTCTCACGGTGGGTGCTCAGTTCCATCCTGACGCCGCCAGCGGGGCCCTGTGGCGGGCCGTGGCCCTGAAGTACCTGAACTTGCTGCAGAAGCCCCACCCGATGGAGAGGTGGGTGGAGACACTGCCTGAGGAGACAAGCGGGCAACCGGCCACAGCGGCAGAGCCTGAAGGCTCCCCGGGCCACAGAGCCTCCGGGGAACGCCGCGCACAGCCTCTGGGAGGACAGAAGGTGCGTGTCTCACACAGTCAGTGACGCTGGGCTGCAAAGGCCGCAGGAGCTGCAGGGTCCTGGGCTCCGCACCCCACCACACTCTGAAGCCTCCAACCTGGATCCTCGCCAAAATCCCTTTTCACTAAGTTGGGCTAGGCTAATGCTGAGGTGGGGACCTCCCAAGGGTGCAGGGCTCTGCTGTACGGTCTCCCTGGAAACCGCACCGCCTGCCTTCTGTCCTAAGAGGTCTCCGCATATACTTGTACCTGCTACTGTTTTCATGGGTCTCCAAAGGCAGCTCTCATTCGGACCCCACAGCGCATTACCACGCTGCGTGTGGCTGTCCCCATTTTACGCCACTGAGCTGGACAGCACCAGAAATCCAGGTGCACTGGAAGCAGCAGCAAAACGGGCCGCTGCAGGGAGCGGCCTCCCGGACACTTGCCTATGGCCAGCGTCATGGCCTTGAGCTTGCTCCGGACCAGTTTCACCACCATGCTCTTCTGCAGGGGGGTCGAGCGGCAGCAGAGGACTGAGCGGCACTGCTTGGCAAGGAAGAGAAATTTGTCCTCCAGGTTTTTCTCGAGGGCATAGGCCAGGCTCCTTCCATCGATCACGAGGCTCAGGCTGGGGCCAGAGCCGGCGGGTTTAGAGGCTGAGCAGAGAGGGAGGAGCCCTATGCTCATGTCACCTTCAGTCTTCTCGGGGGCGGAGCAGGGGGCCCGGGACTGTGCATACTGCAGGCTCTGCTCCAGCAGGGCTGCGCAGGCTTCCTGTGGGGGAGGGGGGTACACAGAGAGGCTCGTGGTCGCGCCAGACCCCAGGCACCGCCTCTGCTTCTCAGGGCTGAGGTTCAGGTTCCCTCCCACTAGGAGAGATCTGGCTGCCTGAAGTCCACCCTTGGAGACTGCAGTGGGGCTGGAGCGGGCGGCTCTCCTGGGAGAGGACCAGCACTTCTCTGAGACTCTGACCAGGCTGGAGTAGAGCCTGCTCTTTGGGGAGGACGGCAGGAGTCTTGCCACTGCTTGTCTGCATCCACAGCCCTGACCTGACCCTCGGTTGTCCCTATTTAGATTCCATTCTGGAGCACGAACGGATTTCAACATCCATATTGAGATTTGCTCCTAAAGAAATGTGATTATGGGAGCCAGGGATTTGGCTCAGTGGTTCCGTCATCTGCCTCACAAAAGCAAGGTCCCAAGTTTGATCCCCAGTAACCACATACAACAGTGCTGGGCGTGGTGGCTGACACCTTATCCCAGCACTCGGGAGACAGAGGCAGGAAGGTTGCTCTGAGTTCCAGGCTTGTCTGGGCTACATAGTGAATTTAGGGCCAACCTGAACTACAAAGTGAGACCCTGTCTCAAAAAATCTTTAAGAAAAAAAGGAAAATAAAAGAAAAAAGGAAGAAATGTGATTATGGGTGGTCTCCCTAAAATCCTCACCTCTATAGAAAAGAAGAAAAAAGCATGATTACCAAGGCTTTTATTTGGCCGTGTCCGCCATCACCGGGTGTGAATTCCAGAGAGAAGGGAAGCGCTTGTGAGTGCACTTCCCAGAGTGATGGCTGTCTGGGGATAAACATGCCCTGCAGGGGGCCTGACGGCCTGGTCCTCTGAGGACTGTGGCCACTGGCTTCATGGCCGCTTTCCTGCTGCACACATGGACACTGGGAGGAGCTCAAGTGAGGATGACTGTAGACCCCCGAATCCAGCAAGCTCAGGGAGACGAGGAGACAGCACTGATGGGGCACGGCTGCCCTTGGGGTGGGGGGCAGGCAGCCGGCCACACACGTCTGTAGTGAGATGGGGACAGGAGCGAGGAGATGGAAACGTGTTTCTGAGACCGTTGCCGGGGTGCAGAGTAACCAGGGAAGCCCAGGGAGGCATGTGGGGTCCCCTGGTCTGGCACAAAGCCTGGCAAGTGAGTTCCAGGACAGAGGCGGTGCCCTGGTCTGTCTGTCCCTGGAATGCAGCCTCTGTGTCTGGACAGAAGGCACGGAACAACGGGGGGGTGGCGCTGCAGCACCTACCTAGAGAGGGAGGGGCTAGCGTGGCGTGCTCACCCGAGCTTCCCATTTCTTTTTTTTTTTTTAGGTTTTTTGAAACAGGGTCTCGCTTTGTGGTTCAGGCTGGCCCTCAGCTCAGCCTCAAACTCACATCACAATCCTCCTGCCTCTGCCTCCCGAGTGCTGGAGTTACAGGTGTGAGCCACCACGCCCGGCACTGTGGTATGTGGTACTGGTTGCTGCTGGGTGTGGGTCTCCACGCCCAGTATGGTATGTGGTTACCGGGGATCGAACTCTGGTCCTTGCGCTTGCAAGACAGGCGGCGGAACCACTGAGCTAACTCCCCAGCCCCCGAGCTTCCCATTTCTGCTCTGGTAGCACTCTCCATGGCCTTGGCATCGGGAAACCCAAACCAGCTCAATGTGGAATTTAGTGCATAATAATGTGTTGATGCTAGTTCATTAATAACTATGTACTACGCTCATGCAGGATGTCGATCAGGGCACAAGTCAAGTGTGGATATGGGAAAGTTTGGACTGCTCCATTTTTCAGTAACTAAAACCGTTTGATATATAGTTTATTTTTGAAGAATTCACTGAACAGGCTTAGGATCAAACAGGAGATAATAGGGAAAATCGGTGAACTCCTAGGTCAATAAAAATTATTGCCCTTGGATAGAGAAAAAGATCAGAAGAAAAACAATGCAGTACAAAGAAAGCCTCCAGGCCCCTGAGGCCACACCAAAAGACCTAAGATTCGTCATTAATCTATGAAAAAGGAGGAGAAAATACAGAGCACTTCAGAAATGTTCGAAAAACCAACGGCTGAAAACTTCCCAAATTTGGTCAAAGATAAAACTCCACAGCTTTGAGGAGCTTAGCAGATCCTGGAGCATAAATCCAAAGCAAGCCACGCCCAGACACATCATAGCTGAACTGTTTAAAATGAAAGGCAAGGATAAAATTCCAACAGCTACCAGATCAGGGCAATTCACAGCCCGGCGTGGACTGCCAGGCTGTAATCTCAACACTCCGGGCGATTAGGCAGAAGATCACAAGCCCAGGCAACGCAGTGGGACCTGGTCTCAGATAAAAAGTAACAAAGCCTGGGAAAGCAGCTCAGCGTGGAGGCCCTGGGTTCAGTCCTTAGTGATGCAACAAACAGAAACAGAATTCATGAGTCCCGGGGTAGCAAGGAACCCATGGCTGCGGGCTCACGAGAAGGCATCCGTCTAAAAGGAAGTGGTCCCAGGGTCAGAAGAGCTGCCGTTTCAGCCTCCCAGCCTCAAAGTAGCCATCAGGAATGAAAAGTGACACAGACAGTCTCTGATGAAACTAACCATTTGTGGCCAGTAACCTTGTCCTAAAGGAACTGCTGAGGAAATTCTTCGGACCAAAGGAAACCAGGCCTCCAGAGAATTTTAAAGCCCTCTACAAGAACAGAGCGCTGCATTTATGAATGACGTCACGACGTCTGTGAAGACTCCAACCAGCAGTCACCAAGGCAGAGCAGACCTGTGCCATCCCCAAGCAAGCCCGCCGCAGCGCACTCTGAAGGGGAGAAGTCGCTCTAAGTGGAATCAAAGTAGATATCAATAACAGCAAGACAACAGGAAAACCAACCGCTTTGGGACAAAACCCTTTTATACTTCACACAGGAAGCCTCAAGGAAAAAAAGAATTAAAAAACCTTGGACACATGTGGAGTGACTGAAAAATATAAATTTTTATAACGTATTATGGTAAAAGACACACTGCCATGAATTGCCCTCACAATCTGCTCCCTCTGTTCAAACACCCCCATTCCCGTCACCCTTTCTGAGCCCTCTCTCATGACGACCTTTGGCTGACCACTGTAGCTGCGTCAGGCCTGAGCTGAGTCAATGTTCACCCTCCATGGTCAGTTTGACTTTGAGGAGCCCGGAAGTCCCCTCTGCAGATCCAGTGAGCTAGGTGGACCAGGACACACTATCATGTCCTCCATGGGGAGGCACCCACACACACGTTGGTGGTATAGTGGTCAGCATAGCTGCCTTCAATGGGGAGGCATCCGGGGGGGTGTTCACTGTATTTCTGATCATACCTGGCTAGACGCTAATGGAAGAGGACTCCAGAGCTGCTTCAGAACGCGGGGGAGCCAGGCGTGGTAGCTCACACCTATAATCCCAGCACTTGAGAGGCAGGGGCAGGAGGACTGCTGAGAATCTGAGGCCAGCCTGTGCAACATAATATGTTCAGGGCCAGCTTGAACGAGACCCAACCCTGTCTCAAAAAACTAAAAACAAAAAAGAAAAGAAAGCTAGAAAAACATAGTATGTTCAGGGCCAGCTTGAACGAGACCCAACCCTGTCTCAAAAAACTAAAAACAAAAAAGAAAAGAAAGCTAGAAAAACAAAGAAAGAAAGGTGGAAAGGAAGAAAGGCAAAAAGGAAAGAAAAGAAAAGAAGCAGAAAGAGGAAGGAAGGGGTGGGAATGGTGGGGTCAGGGTCTTTGAAGGAGGGCAGTGTTCTAAGGAGGACTCCCACAATGTGTCTTTTATTTTAGATCTTTAAAATTTAAATCATCCCTTGCACAGAAGTAGAAACATAACAGTTCAAAATTGTAAGACGCACGCAGAACAGTATACGCTGTTATTAGAAAAGACACATGCTCTTCAATCAGTAACCGGACTGCAGTTTTAGAAGCTAGAGGAGGAAACCAAAGCAAAACAAGGAACAAATAAGGAAGGTTAGCGCAGATGCCAATAAAACAGAAAAACAACAGAAGGGGAAAGACATCAATCGATGAAAGCCAAACTCTGCCCCTTGAAAAGGTCAGTACAACAGGCAGAATGCTATCTACACTGACCCGAAGAAAAAACACAGATGACAAGTATCCTTACATTGACACGAGGTGGTTTCTACAGATCCCCAGCAGGAGCCACGGCAGAGGCAGCGGCTCCCACGGCAGCATCCGGCGGCCGCACAGCTCTTATCTGTTGCCCAGTGGCCGCCCTGCCCACCCACAAGCCCAAGTCCACACAGAAGTAACCTGAGTGGGACGGTGCACAGAATCATAGCCTACGTCGGGGAAGCATGTGACATGGACCTCCTGCCCCCGGCGGATGTCAGCAGACGCGTGTGAGGGCCACAAACACTTGAGGGGTCTGCAAAGCCCTTGAAACCCGCCCACCTGGGACTCAGCGTTTAGCGTGATGACTTCCTCGTCGTGATCCAGCAGTTTGCAGGAGTGGGCAATGTTGACAGCTGTTTCTTGTTTGTCCCCGGTGAGAACCCAGATCTGTAGGCCGGCCTGCCGCAGTTTAGAGACGGTTTCCGGGACCCCATCCTGCAGGCGGTCCTCAATCCCAGTGGCGCCTGTGCAAGGGTACACATCGCAGCGTGCATCATTTCCCTCCTCCCGGCCCCCACGCAGTGCCCTAGCCCTAAAACACCAAAGTCAGGGTGTGGGCACAGCCGCTGCCGACTGGCCAGCAGTCCCATCTACTGCTGGTGGACAGGAGTCCTCGGAAATGCGCTGATGAATCACCATTTTGATACAGCAGAGGACACTTCTGGGGGCCCTTGAGTGGCTCTGGGGTGTGGAGGAGGGACAGGGCAAGCCGCAGAGTGTTGTTAAGTGCCTTTTCAGCACAGAGCCTCCATCTTCCTAACACAAGCTAACCTCATGGACAGCCTGAAAATCACAACATAGGTCGCCAACACGTGGCAAAGGAGTGCTCTTGTCCATGCTGTTAGGGGTCAGGCGAGTGCCCGCTGGGAGAAGGGCCGGAGAGAGATTTTTCCTCTGGAAATGGGAGGAAAGCTGCCTCTCCTGCAGAAACAGCGGGACCTGCCGTCCTGTTCTCAGGCCAGTGCCGAGGAGTGCTCGGTCTCTGGACTGGAGGTCTCGATGTGCTGCCTCGGCTGGCCAGCCTTTCCTGGGTCCAGGGCTCTCTGGTCAGCCTGCCCAGCTGCTGGGCGCAACACGCACTGCCCAGCCAGGGGCGCATACGGGGTGAGTGCACAGCTGGACAAAGAAGTCCCTTCAAATGGGCACAGCAGTTCACGGGGATGCCACTCAGCTCACACCCAAGGGTGCTGCTTGTTAAGCTGCTGGGCCCCGGGGTCCCAGGTCCGGTCGGAAGCAGTGGCACCCGTGTGCACCGTACCTAGCACGCAGCATGCTACTAAGCACTGGTTGCTATGAACTGTGGAGCTCTGGGTCCGGCTGTGGATCTTCCTTTGACGCCATCCTCGGGCGTCCTCACCGTTCACGGCGCCCAGTGTTTAGTAGCATGCTGTGCGCTAGGTAGGTCCCCTCTTCTGCTCAGGAATGAGGCTCCGTGAACAGAGACTGTCAAACCCTTTGGCACTTCCAGCAGGACAAGCAGCAAGTGACCCACGACTTCCAGGGACAGGAGGAGCTGGCGGGCTGGGTCACGCCAAGCCAGACAGTCCACACTCAACTAAGTCACTACTTCAATCCACAAACATGTTAACTAAATGTTTCAAACATTAAAGTAAGTGTAAAACTAGCCGTGCATGGTGGTGCACGCCTGTAATCCCAGCACTCTGGGAGGCCGAGGCAGAAGGATGGGAGCTGCCGCAGGGGCTGAGCTACTCTGTGAGACCTGGTCTCAAAATAAAAAATAAAAAAAGGTTTTAGGATGCAGCTCAGAGCAAAGTCCCTAGGTTCAAACCCCAGTAAGAAAGGTCTAAACACTTCATTACTAAGGTTAATAATGTAAAGGGGATGCAGTACAAAGTCCGAGCCCATCTGAGCAGACATGAGCCCGTTTTCCTTCCTCTCGGGTGGGTCTGTGGGCTCAGAAGCTGCCCAGTGCAGCAGGTTCTGAGACACAAGCAGCGCTCCTGGTTTGCACTGAGGAGGAACCTGTGGCTGCCACAGACCTTCCCCCCATGTCTGCTGCAAAGCTGGCACCCGCCGGGAGGCAGCTAGTCGCCACTCTTCTGCCTGGCGCACAAGCACCCGGAGTGGACATAGTGGCTGGAGAGGACATAGAGCTTCCGGCCAGGCTGTGCCTTAACTGCACCCAGCCAAGCCCGCAGTCCCCAGGAAGTCCGGTGTGGGGCCATGTGCCAACCCACTCCCAAGCCATCTCTGCCAACTGAACACCCCTCTGTGCAGAGGCCCTGCCAGGACGGTACCCAGCAAGTGCAGGTTCGTCTCCAGGCGAAGGGCAGACTGGAAGAGGAGCTCCTCGCGGTTGTCCAGCGACGACTCTGCCTCCAGGTGGCCCTGCAGCCAGCAGGCGTACTCCTCTTTGCTGAGCACCTGCGTGGGATGCAGTGGTGGGGACGCAGCGGTGAGGCCATGTACGCGGAGGGCCTGGCGCCCGCGGTCCCCCCACTCACCCTCTTGGCGATGCAGAGCGTGCGCAGCCCCTCCACCGCGTACAGGTTGAGGAAGCTCTGCGTCTGGCTGCGGATCTTCCTCTGGCGCCGTCCTCGGGCGTCCTCTAGGGTGGGAGAAGCGGAGACCAGGCCGGATGAGAACAGGGCCAGCTCACCAGCTCACGTGCGTTTTACTGAGCCTAAGCAGAGGGCACAGCTTCCCAGGGCAGCGGAAAGATCAGCTGCTGTTTTTCTAAGACCCTCATCTGTTGCCTACTTTAGGCTGTTTCTAAGATCCTTTGTTGAAGTGAGAAGGTCAAAAGACAAACACTTCATCACAGGGCTGTGGTCTGTTAGGTAGAGGGCACACTCCTAGGTTTGTGAAAAATCACATTTCATAGAAACTGGTAGTGTCACCAGATAAAATACATACAAATACCGTACCAGACATACTTAAGTTTTAAAAAGTTTCTCTGAAACTCGGACTTAACGGAGAATTCTGTTTGTTTTGCTAAATCTGGCGATCCCAAGCCCTGACTTCCCCGGGCCTGGGGAAGGCCCAGCTCGAGTCCACCCTAGTACACTAGGACAGAAGCAGGGTGGGGGCGGGCATTCTCGACCCGGGTTTGGTTCAATGTAAAGACCTGTTTCTGGGCCACTCAGGGGTCCTAAGGGAGGACGCCTGGCCTCTGTGGACTAGCTGTGCCACCATCTGTTCCCGGTGCTCCCAGGGGCCAGGCACTCAAGGCCTAGGGGGAGGGCAGGAGAAGGGCACTGAGGGCATGAGGGCCTGACGCGGACAGGGGACGCTGGCCCTCGCTGCTCCCCTTTTGCTGCAGGCTTCACCATGCCCTTGCGCCAGGAGAGGCAGCCCTGTTCCCAGCTCAAAGCAACAGGGCCAGCAGGAGCCTCCAGCCCAAAGAAAACTTCTCTTTACCAATGACAGCTGCATTTGATGACCGTATGGAAAAGCTGACTAGCGCAGGCAGCAGCGTCTCCAGCTGTCTTTCCACCTGAAGTTCTGCCTGGCAGAGCCATTTCTCAACCCTGCCTTAGTCCAAAACTAACCAAAAAGCAGAGCACAGAGCTGCCTGGCACAGCCAGGGCTCAAGGCCAGCAGCCCCTGCCCAGCCCCAGCAGCAGGGCAACTGAATGTGGCCTCCATGCTGCCCTAGGGCCACAGGGCCTGCAGAACTTTTGGTTCAAGCTGCTCAACCTTCATCACTGGGACTGAAACCCTGATGTATCCCAGTAACTTCGCCCCAGTGTGTAAAGTGAGCTAAGCACGTTGCAGCCCAAACCCTTCCTGCTGTGGCCCAGAGGGCCAGGTGACCCCTGTGTGCACCACCTTGGAACAGGGCTCACTGGACATCACTGCACCTGCAGGGCTGGGTGGGGGCACGTGGGGTGCGGCCGGGCAGAGGGGAGAGGTACCTGAGGAGCAGGGCAGCAGGAGGTCCATGACCACAGAGTCGGCACCCTTGGTGTAGACGTTGATCTCATCAGTGAGAGGGTGCCGGATCACCACCGACATCCTCTTTCGGATGGAGTCAAAGCCCAGCGTGTGCAGGAGCTCGAAGGTGAGCCTGCCTAGGTGGGGCAGCTCCACGGACACCTGGTCAGGGAGCCGGCCCACCAGCGCACAGCTGTAGGCCCTGGCGGCATACACCAGCGCCGCCTCATCCGGGCTCTCGGCCTCATACCGCAGCTCCGGCTCCTGCTCCGGCTCTGGCTTCTGCTCTGTGCTCCAGCTCTCGGGCTGGCTGCTGTAGCCGTTGCTGGCGATGGACGGGGCGGGCTGGCCCAACCTCTCTTCCAGCTTGAGAAACACGCTGTCGTTGGAGAAGGTGGACAGAAGACCGGACCCCGACTTGTGGCCAGACTTGTTGGTGGCCAGGCTGCTAGTGCTGCTGCAGACGGAGGCTAGGCGGCTGGGCGCGAACCTCCGGAGGAAATCTTCTATGGTCTTCACCGGCGACTTCAGCTCAAATCTCACCCTTACCCGCTGGAGAAGCAGTTGGAAGTCAGGGAGGGGACTCAGGGCCACTCACTTTGTATGAAAGCTCAGAGATGTGCGCTCACCACGGCCTTGCACAGACCAGCACCTCTGTGCCTGATTAGAATGCTCCTTGAGACTGTTTACACATTCCCAGGGCAGGTGGTAGAAGACCCCAAGAGCCAGATGTGGGACATAGGCAGCTATGTGGGGCTGGCACAAGCCTGTGGCCTCTGAATGTCCAGACCTGGCAGGGCCAAGTCGCTGGTGCCCAGTTGGTGAGTGCTGTTAGAGACAGCGGGGACCACCTTGCTCAGCCCACAGGGTCTGCAATGGCCCATCAGTGGACAAGGTGGAAAGGCTGACCGGGAGGCTGGGAAGGGCAGGGCGGGCCTGGGGCACGTGCATGGCTGTGCAGCATTAGAGTCCCAGCATCCTGACCTGCAGTCTGCACCCACACCCCTTACTCTCTTTCCTGTGTGTCTGGGGTCCGGAGACTCTGGGGACACGCCCCGAGCGTCAGGCAGGGAAGGAGTTACGCGAGAGCCTCCCAAACTCACTGCCTGCCCAGACCAGGCCCTGGTTGGCCAGTCCTTGGCCCTCCTGTTGGGGTTCAGAGGTGCTGTCCCGCTGGCCTGGCAGGAGCACACGCAGTACAGCCTGGGGGCTGGCACCACACCCCCACACCCGCTGCAGCCCTCCCACCCGAGGCTGCTGAGTGGCTCCCACAGGGAAATGCCCTCGGGAAGATGTCGGGCCGGAGGGCAATGCCCCTCGGGACCTTCTGTGACTTGCCTTCTGCCGAGGCTGGTCAGGGGATGTGACGACCACTGTGTTGCAGATGGTGAGTGCGATGAAGAAGTCCAAGATGTCGGACAGCTCGGGCGAGAGCTGGGCCAGGGGCTGCTCCTGGTGCCGCGCGGTGGCCAGGCGCTTGGCACACTCGCTCACCTTCTCCAGCAGCTTCGGGTCGGGCGTGATGTCTTTCTCCTGCAAAGAGGGCATGCACTGGCCGTGAGGCTGCCCCAGGACCTAAGCAACCAGGCACTGGACCTCAGGGAGCCTTGATTTGTCACACGGTGTGCAGGTCACCCAATAACGACACACTGCCTGCAGAAACTTTAACAGCACAAACTATATCACCTGTGGCAAGAAAGGCATGCATTCTGATGCGTAATAAACAAGCACCTCTTATAAAGTATCTAAGATATACTATTATAAAATAATACATATCAACCACCAAAACTTCAACAATTCTTTCTCATACCATTCCACAAAATATCACTTTCTGGGCCAGGAAGTTAGCTCAGTGGTTCCTGCGCCTGTCTTGCAAGTGCAAGGGCCTGGGTTCGATTCTCCAGTAACCACATACCATACTGGGTGTGGAGACTCACACCCAGCAGCAATCAGTACCACATACCACAGTGCTGGGTATGGTGGCTCACACCTGTAATCCCAGAACTCGGGAGGCAGAGGCAGGAGGATTGCTGTGATGTGAGTTGGAGGCTGAGCTCAGGGCCAGTCTGAACCGCAAAGTGAGACCCTGTCTCAAAAAATCTAAAAAAAAAAATAAAATAAAATAAAAAAAATCACTTTCCAAGAATCATAGTTATGCATCTCCTTTCATGTTTTCAGGTCTGTTTTTAAATTTTACACAATCTAAACATTTACACACCAAGGCAGTTTCTATTCCCCCGAAACTTTATACTTCTCAACTCTTTCATGGATTCAGGAATTCCGACAGACGTGTCGCAATTCCTCTGATCTCCTCTGGACACCTAAACTCGCTTCACCATTTTGCTGCTGTAAATAACATAATGGTGAAGTCCTCTGTGGAGCAATGGCCGACTGAATCACTAAGTCACAGGTCGGGAAGCGTGACTCTTTCAGACACTGGTGACACCCACAGCAGCGGGCTGTCGGAGCTCCCTCCGCGTGGCCTGCCTCATCTCTCCTCCCTGCTCTCCTTTCCCCCTGCCAGGAAGACCTACTGAGTGGCAGCCACGGTCTCCGACCACCTCTTCTTAAACAGCAGGTCCTGTATGCCGGAAGACGAGGAGGACACACAGGGTGAGCACAGCCGGCTTTCTCTCGTCTTTCAAAGATTTCAGAAGTGAGAACATATCTCAGAGTTTGCCCTGCACATGGGACCTAGCCCTGCCTCAGGACAGCAGTCCACACACCAGGCAGGGGGAGGGAGAATGTGTTTTATTGGATTTGGGCTCATCTTGTTAAAACTTCTGCGAGGGCAGGGTTGGCTTTACACTTTCCAGCTGTCACCTTGCCCTGATGATTTATTCGTGTCAGTTGGCAGGACTTGCACCCTCTCTGACATCCTTTCCGGGCAGCTCACCTGGCAACTGCCCAGCCAGATGCTGTGGCAGAGAGGCCACATCGCTGTGTTGGAAAGGATGCAGCCACGGCGAGAAGGCATTGGCCATAAAGCTTCTGCTAACACAGGGGAGTCCAGCAAGAGTCGGAAAAGACACTGCGGACAAGCGAGGGGCTGCAGGGGGCGTGGGTGGCACACTCACCATGGGGCTGCTGAAGGCTGTGTGCCTGGACAGCATGCTGGCTCCTTGGGCCTCAGCCCGGCTGCCCGAGCGCCGCTGGGACTTGGTGCTCTGCGTCCTGTGCATGATTCGAACGCTCTGGTGGCTCCCAATGCTGCCACGCTGAGACCACGACCCCCTCTTGGGCAACACTTCCTCCTCCTCGGAGTCTGCTTCCTGGTACCGAGCCAGACGCTGGGCTGCAGGGATGGGACAGAGATAGACATCATGGGCTGGGCTAAGCAGGCTGGATAGATGCAAGGCGATTTTGTTTTGTGGACTCAGATTGAATCCAGAGCCTTCGTGCTGAGCTAAATCGCTACTTCCTGTAAAACTGTTTATATGAGACAGGGTCTTGCTAAGTTGCTATGGCCGAACTCTTAACTTGTGATTCTCCTGCCTCAGCCTCTCAGCATACACCAGAACACCTGGCTTCCGGGAGGTCCCTCAGGGCACGGTCACCATTACTGCCCAACAGCAGACTCACATTTAAGGACAATGTCCTCAGTCAACCTCACTTCACAGATGAGACTGAGTCTCATCTCCAAGAACTAGAGGGTCTGTGAGGTCACAGCACAGGGACAGTGGGATGAAGGAGGGACTGGTCCTCAGGGTGGCTTCGGGCCTCTGTCACCCCCGGGCTTGTGGGGCAGCCTCTGTGCAGAGCTCGAGGCAGACAAGGCGTCCCGAGTCTGCATGGCAAAGGGAAGCATGCAGGGCTGCAGGCTGGGGCGAGGGTGCTCCCTGTCCTGGCCTCTTGCTGGGGTGGACAGGGCAGCCGCTGCATGCACCCTTGTCCCGTTGGTGCTGTGGCATGACGAGGCCCACACACACTACAACAGCACAGCACAGCACAGCACCCTACCGCCCACAGTGTAGACCCAGCCAGTGGCATTTCGCAACTACAGTTCTACATTGAGCCCATAGGGGGCGCCAGTCACGTTTCTCACAGCCTCAGGTGTGCTGGCGACGGGGCCTGTGTTGCGGTGTCTTGCTCATGGGTGGCTCGTAACAAATTTTCCTTGGCTTTTCGGTAGGACTAGTGAGGATATCTCGTTCCCAACGAGTATTTAACGAGAGCAGCAAGTGCAGTGGCAGTGCGGCTGGGAGCCCGACACCCCGCTCCTGGCAGATCTCCCTGCGGGGCCCAGCAAGATGGGAGTGAAGGGGGTGTCACGTGCTACCGACGTCCAGGCAATAACAGGTCTGGGAGGGAGAGTGTGGTGGGAGAATGAGGCCTGGCTGGGACCGTGTCCACTCCTTGCCTGGGCAGCGGGAGCTCGCTCAGCCCGGCCAGCAGCCTCCATCCGTCAGAGCTCACCGCGCCACTGTGAGGCTGCGGCTGCTGTGTGGCACAGCAGATGGCGTCTGACCCCACGGAGCTGGGTCCCCTGGTGTGGGAGACGCCCAGCTCTGGGCCTTGCAGTCAGCTGGCTCCAGGCCACTGGGTCTTATGGCTGGCTGGCTCTGCTGTGTGAGTGGGCAGGTCTCAGGACGAGCCAGCTGAGGAGCCTGCTGCCCAGGCCTGTCTCCTGCGCCCTGCGGACTTGTGCACCGCTGCTGTGAGGGATGCCGCTTCCTCTCACACCGGAAGGCTGCGATCTCCGCAGGTAACAGGGCCCTCTGGTTTTACATCAACTCTCAACGACTTTCTGCGACTCTGCCCCACGGAGCCTTGGGCCCTAACTTTAAAACACTGCTCATATCACTTCTGACTGACACATCATGGCCCTGGCAATTTCAGGACTACAGGTGACGCTTTGATACATGTACACGATGTGGCACATTAGGTCAAACAGCTGCCACGTCCCTCCCTGGCTTATCTGCCGTTTCTCACCACGCGACACTGAGGTTTACTGAGCTGCTCTGAGCATGCAGCACGTTAGGACTGAACACACACTCGCTCTGCCCTGCACGAGCTGTCGCCTGATGGGAACTGGGTGGAAGGGCAGGGTGGGCACCGGGGAGAGGGGGTCGGATGAGCTTGGCTGCTCTTACTGCAGGGAAGAGGAGCCTGGGCTGCAGGACAGAGTGGCCTCCTTTGGAGGCAACAGGACCCAGAACAGGAGCAGGGGCAGGCCCCCTCCTGCAGCGCCCTGTCATGGCTGCGGTCAGGGCAGCTGGCTCCACTCACCCCTTGGCTTGTAAACCGGCTTCTCCCTTCAAAGAGGACTGATGTGGGGGGGCTGCGCCTACACACCCAGAAGCTAGGGGTCCTCTCCACAGACCAAACACTGCGCCCAGGGAAAGACCGCGGCGCGCACCGCAGAGCCCTCGGAGCGCTGCCAGCCGGCCGGGGGCACTGAGGAGGGCAGCAGAGCCCACCGCACCCTCCCAGTGGCAGGTCAAGCGACTGTCACAGCTGTGAGGCCTCCTGGATGCTGTGCTTGGCTGGCAGATCAAGGTGCGGAAGTCAATGCCCATCATGCCAGGCACTGCAGCGAGCCCAGCGCAGAGAGCCACCTATAAATAGCACTGGGCTCTGGGCTCCGAGCTTCTCTGACAGCCACATCTGATGCTGCCTTGAAAAGCAGCAATCTGAAGCGTGTGAGGCACCTGAGTATGAGAGTGTGTGTGTGTGTGTATGAGTGTGAGTGTGTATGAGTGTATGTGTGAGTGTGTATGAGTGTGTGTGCGTGTGTGTGTGTGTGTGTGTACGTGTGCGCACACACACCCAGCTTTGGACACAGCAACTCCCTAGTCCAGCCCAGAGTGGAAATATCCCCCTCCGACCCCTGGTCCAGACTCACCATTTGCATCGTGGGAATATTCTACCCCAGACACCGTGCACCTTCGGAAAACCATCTTGTTCTCAGTCAAAGTGCCGGTTTTATCTGAGAAGATATACTGGATCTGCCCGAGGTCCTCCGTGATGTTCAGGGCTCGGCATTGAAGCTGGGAGTCTGTTTCCTCATCGTACAAGTCTATATCCTGATTAATGAAGTACACTTGGCAAACTTTAACGATCTCAATGGAGACGTACAGGGAGACTGGGATCAAAACCTGCGAGACACAAAGCGCAGCTAAGGGAAGTCTGTGCGGATGGCGCCGCAGGGGCAGTCCAGAGCACTGGCATGACAAATGACTACAACCAAGGAAGGGGCTGTACTGTACCTTTTAGGGTTTAGGCAGGTTGTTTTAGAGACACTATTGGAAAAGGATTAGAGGACTGCAAAGAGTTTAAACTAGGACAGCTTAGATGTAACTGGGGTGTGGGTATCCACTTGTGTCTGGAAGTGTGAACGTGGTTTGGAGAGAAGCAAGCGTTTTCATATGACTAAGCTGTGCTCGAGAGAGGCTAGAAAAGGGGAGAGAGAAGAGAGAGAAACACAGTAGTCAGAGTCCTTTTGAGTAACACCACCGCCAATCACAGCACACTCAAGCCGGGCTCCCTGGCCCTGGACATGGCCGTCCGTCTCCTGTGGACACGAGCCCACTGCTTGAGCCACCACACAAGGAGAGGCGGTCCGAGGGGCTGTTTATCTGATCATGTATGACAGAGAAAAACATGCACCGGGAAGCCTTGAGAGCTGAGGACCAACTTCCTAGAAACGGATGTTTGTTTATTTTGTAGCATCACAGTGAATTAATGTTTATGAGCCCAGAATATCACATTCAGATGGACTGGCTTCTCCTGGCATCTTAATTATGTGAGCGAACACCAAAGATTATCCTAACTCAAGGCTAGAGCGAAATTTACATTTATGAAAAAGACTAATTTGGAGAGCTAAAAAAGGCTGTTTCCTGTTGGAGAAGCACAGATGTCAAGAGACTGCGAAACGCCCACCCGCCCGAGGCCGAGCAGGTGTCCTCGGGCACACCGTGTGTTCTCACGAGGGTCACGTGACCCGTGCGGCCCCTCTGTGCTCCCCGGCGCTCTGAGACCGTCCGACTCTCACATCTTTCTGGGATGGATGACACCCGCTACCAGCCACACTGACAACTACACAGTGACCTGACAGCAAAGCCCAGCACCAAGCAGGGACAGGACGGACACCTGGCTCGGAGTGCAGCGGTCTGGAGAAGAGCTGACACGAGAGGGTCTCTCATTCTTACACCAGATCACAGCAACACAACACGTTCACAGGAGGGAAAACCAAGGGACAGAGTGTATGAACTCTTCATATCAGCCTTCAGCACTTTCTTGTAGCTCTTGAAGTTACTGTTATTAAAACAGAAGCACAGACTTTTCAGCAAGTGGGAGTGGGAAGCTGCTCTGTGCTGGGACACTGGCCAGGGGCGGCCGTGGCCTGGGCGTGACGCCCAGCACTCACACACACAAGTGTGAGGGGACAGCAGCACGCTGGGGTCACCAACACCACGCCTGAATCCACTGAGCGAAGCAACGGAGAGTCTTAAGTTGAAAATCACCCTCGCAAAAGCCCTCTGCGTAAGTGAAGGTGGAGGACTGAAAGGCCTACGCATCAGGCAGATATACTCATGGTCCTGCCAGGTACAGAAATTCTTAGCAGTGTGAGGAGTTTCAAGCTGTCTTGAGGGCAGCCGAGTGCTGTCACGTGGCCATCGGTGGCGTTACCTGCAGAACTATTATCATTGTGAGGAAGGAGTACACCGCAGCTGCGACAGGGGACAAGGAGCTGCCATCAGCTTCGGGGACATCGAACAAGGCTTTCTTCTCCTGGTACCGCCTGACCCACAGTCCATGTCCTGTGGTAACATTCAGAGACAGGTGTCACTCGCTGGGCAGGAAAGTAAGAAAGCTGCAGTGTGAATGAAAACAGTCTTAGGATTACTGCTGGCCACAGTAAGCCCAGCTTGTTAGCCCACCTTGCCGACAAGAAAGCAAAAGCACACGGACTCTCCGCAGCTGTGACCAGATGCCTGGGAACAGCCTGAACTCGGACTTCACACAACAGGAGTTTGCGACTGCTAGTGTGAAGTGGCACCGTGGTCACAGGGCAGCACTTGCCACGCTGTGTGAATCTCCAGACTGTGTCTCACAAATGCCCGGCCTCACAGCAGTTAGGACAAACTCAGTTCTGGATGTGGCCCACTCGGCCTGCTTCTCAGAGGCCCCAAACCCGGGAGGCCGGCAGCTGAGCACGGCGCGAGTGAAGGCGGAAGCCTCTCACGTTCTGTGCACCGGTGTCTTACTCCATCTCTCTCAGGTCTAGCGATGCACACCGCCTGGCAGGCACGGGGGCCTTGCCTCACCTCCCTTCCAGGCGCATGGAACTTGCCAGCCCTTTTAAGAGCCCGATTTATTTTCCATGTGCACGAAGTCTCCGTTGGTCACAGCTGCTTCTCCTGCCACTAAGCCTGAGTTCATCTGATGCTTCTTCCACTGAGCTCTGACTCCTCCGTGATTAATCCGCCCTCCACCCCAGGACCTGTCAGTCTGCAGGACAGCATGATTCTACCACACCTGTGCACCAGGGCATGGAATGGGGCCTGTCCTGGTGCCAACAGCCCCAACGTCCAAGTCAGTGAAAAACGCGGGTCTTTGACTTAGAGTTCTGGGTGGGCCCCAGGGGTCGGGCAGCCCACCGTGCTGGCCTGGAGGCTGCTCATCAGTGTCCACTCATTGGCATCCTCCCAGGAGACTTACCGACCGCTGAAAACAGAGACATACAAATGAGGAGAAGGACACACCAGAGCACGTCGCAGTTCATCTGCCTCTCGAGCTGGCTGCGCTTGTAGCGGGGCCCGCTGTTGTTCAGCAGAGCCTTGGTTTCGTGTCCTGTGGGAGGGGCGTCATGAGCCAGTGGCCCACACTGACCGACAGCGTGGACCCGCAGAGGGAACTGCACGCTGCCATCAGTCGCAGGCAGGTGACAGCTTCAGTCAAAGAGGCAAGTCCGAAACTAACCCTGTGTTTGGAACAGCACGGAGAAGGAATGGAAAGAAATATGCTAACAGGACAAGAGAGGATGCTCTTGGTCACGGTGTCATTAGAAGAATTCCTGCTTTTTTCTTTTCTTTTTCCCCATTTCCTATAGTTTGGTTTAAACGCATCTTCCAGTCAGATGTGACAAATCAGGAAGAAGGCCTCCAGCACACAGAGCACCGGGAGGAGCCCAGGGGCCAGGGCAGTGCCCACCTGCATAGATGACAATGCCAACCACCGCCTCCGTGTTCCTGATGGTGCAGCCTCGCAGCAGCAGGTTCTCCTTGAGCAGCCCGGCCTTTTCTCCACTGCTGTGTGTGCTGTTGGAGGAGGGTAGCAGGCACACAGCTCGCGACTGCACTCGCGCCCCCGTCTCAGTCCATCCTGCCCTGGGTGGGAAGACGCTGGCACAACAGAACACTGGGAAGCCTGGGGGCCACAGAGGGAGGGCCTCCAGGGTCCCAGGCATACAGCCCCACCAGAGCTGGGCATGGCCGCTCCCTGGGCGGGGAGGGCATCCAGAAACAGCCCTACAACATGACGCCTGTTTACTCAGCACACAGGCTTGTCTTTACTGCACAACTGACCACAGCCTGAGAAGGGCAAATGCAGAAGCTAGGAAGCCTTGCACGTGGCCTGTGGTCCATCTGACATTCTGCAGAGATAAAGAACTCCAAGATGATGTCTCCTACTGTTGCACAAATACAAATACACAACCATAAAAAAAGATGATGCTGTTGTGGCTACATTTCTTTACATCTTTTTATCCTATGAGAAGTCATAAAGTTAACTAGGCATGATGGTGCATACCTGTAATCTCAAAATTCTAGGAGGCTGAGGTAGGAGGATCACAAACCTAGGCAACTTAGCAACTAGCAAGACATTAGCTCACCAGTTAAAACAAAGATGAGGGTGTAGTTCAACGCAAACACCTTGGCTCAATCCCTAATACAACCCAAAAGAAAGCATAAAAGAAGTCATCATGTAATTACTAAAAACATTAATGTATTTGACTTGAAATGTGGTAAATCTATGTGAGAGCACGCATTCTGTCTCACCACTTTGCAGACTCAGAACAGTCCGAGTTCAAGCCACTGGTTCCCAAACCTGTGATCCTCCTAACCCAGTGGTCGTGCTGCTGGGAGAGCCCTCCTGGGACCACGCTGTGACACATGGCATGGTCTGGCGGCCTGGGGTCTCACACGAGGAAGCTTCCCGAACACAGCAGGAGCTGGGCTGGCCTCCCTGGTAGCGCCCCCGAGCGGGGACCTTCTACAAAGCCGCCTCTCCATGCACTTGGTGGACAGCCATCAGCCCAAGGCCTCCCTATGGCTGGGGGCCTCCATCCTGCTCATCCCAGCACGATGCCTGCTGACCGGAGAACAGGGCTTTCCAGCCCAGGGTGCGAGTCCACAGCGCTCGGCAGATCTCCAAGGCCAACTTGAATTCCTATGGAGTCGTCAAGCTGCGCCCACCCACACCCGCAACACCCAAGTCATCCCTCCTGAGTTTTGTAGCCACTCTGCCAAGCTCCTTCTCACACCCTCTGCAGCAGCACTGCCACCCAGGGGCGCTGGAGCCCGTCCTACACCCCAGGGTCTCTCACGGCACCAGAGGAGTCCTCCGGGGCGCACGTGTGGACATTACACTCTACACCCTTGGGGGCTCCTTACTTCCTCTAGCTTGGCACATGCAGCTCTTTCCTAGCCCTTCCTGTGCCACATTCTGCCCAGCCATGCCACGAGGCCATGTCCTGCCTCATGCAGGACTCTGAGGAACTGGGTCCTGCAGCCTGGTGCCCAGGTCCTCCCTCAGGAGCCCCCGGTTTGCACTCCCGTGTCTCCCTTTGTCCAGCAGATGCTGAGGACACTGACCTTGGCCCAGGATTGGGTCTGTCCAAACTGGAGCAAGAGGACAAAGGACTTAGTTCCCTGCGTGGACATTGGCTGATGGACCCTCTGACCCAGGGTCTCTGCTGGTCACCTTCTCGACACGAATCCCCCTGGCCATTCCTTATCTTGATGTGCTGGACCTCATGGCAGTGACAGCTAAGGGGTGATAACCTGTGTCTCCGTGTGGCCCCCCGAGCCCTGTTCACTGTGGGGGTGGAGCTCAGCATATCCCCGCCCTCTACTCACATGGCGGAGGGAGCGGGACGCATGACAGATGATAGACAGTTGCCGGAGCTGGCAGATTCTGGTCAGACTCCTCTCTAAAATATTAATTTGCTCTGGCTTTTTATTTTATTTAAATATGGAAATTACCAAACTGTTTTGTGTTGATGTTCCATTTTCTCCAGATGCAATTATGTCAGTGCCAATTTTAGAGTCTTGTTGTCATGGTTACAGTTCACTGGAGTGAGGTACTTTGGAGACCTCCCCCCCAGTGCCCATCTGACTTCAGGGAGGTGGTGGGTGTGGAACTAAGACCCTCCAGTGTTGGCAGGGGTCCTACTGCCATCTCCCTAAGAGCGAAGAGACTCCCTGGAGGGGCACAGCCAGGGCCAGGCAGCTAGCAGTTAGTGCTCAAGCCACCATACTGAGGGGCTGAGCAGGAAGGAAAACTCCAAACCCCTCTGTAAATCTTACTTCGGGTAAGAAAGGAGAGCAGAGGGGGTTATAACTTGCATCAGCCAAAGAGACCTGAGGTCAAAAATGGTCCTGGGAGGGAAAGATTATTAAAGAAAGAGGGCCAACTCATCAGGAAGCTGTAACACCTACACACACACAGGCACCCAACAGTAAGGACCCAAACCTATGAAACTAGCACTAACAGACTCAGAAGAACACAGCTAGCTTCACGGTGTGAGTGGAACTCGGCCTCAGATGACCACCCAGACACCAACTTCTTTGCTATAGTCCCCTCCTGGAGGAAAAGTGCAAACATCCTGCTGAGTAGTGATTTCCAGGATCCCCATCCACCACGAAGATGACTGAACACAGCCGAGCAGCCTCAGCCAGGTCTCCAAACACAGGGCCTCTGTGCCGGGCGGCCTTGGGCCAGCACTGCAGAGCGTGCGGAGTAGCTGGAAGGGGGAAAAGCTGCTCTTTCCGCTTCCTAACTGATGATTTCATTAGCACTGAACCCGAAACACTGTGTCAGTTACTGTTCTCATTGTGGACACAAAATACCAGACACTCGAAGTGAAAGGAGGGAAGGTTTGCCTTGGCTCATGGTTCGTAGCGGCTTCGGTTCAGAGCTGGCTGGCTCCAAGGCGGGGTGGCATGGCAGGGCGGCACAGCAGAGGACAAGACAAGTAGTTGTAGCAGCAGCAATATGCAACAAACATCAAGAAAGGACCCTCTTTCTGTTCATTATATCTTATCCGGTCACTGCCCTCAGGGTGGGTAGCACTCAAACTCAGGGCGAGGCACCCTCAACTCTCCCCACAACTGTACCAGATCAATCTGTAATCACACACCCTGGCTCCAGCCACCTCTGAAAAAGCCCCATCCATGACTGCGTGAGGCACAGAGGGAACACTGACACACAGACACAACATTTCACTTCTGGCCTCCAAGACTCATGCACATCTCTTTGGGCAAAAAGCTTTTAAAAGACATTTGGTCTGTCACTAAGACTTGCTAAATTCTTAACAGTTTCAGCACTGCTGAAGAGTCCCAAGTCTCCTCTGAGATTTAAGGCAAACTCTTAGCTGTAAGCCTCTGTACAAATGAAAAGAAAGTTAAACACTTCCAACATTCAATGACACAAGATCAACAGTTCCATTCCAAAAGGTAGAAACAGAAGGATACAAAGGAAGAGAGCAAAGCAAGACTCAAATCCAGCGGGGCAAACATTACATCCACACCATTCCACTTCCAGCATCCCCGGCAACTGAGGGAAGTTGTGAACTCCAGAGGATTTGGGTGGCTCTACGCCTACAGCACTGCTAGTCACTGTACCTCCCGCGGCCTCGCTCTGGGCCGGCTCCGCTCCCTCCTTGCACTTCTCAAACAATTCATGTTTTGGGTTTCTCCAAGCTTCTGGGGTCTCCACTGCACCTGTGGCTACACGCTAACGTCTCATTTACTTCCCTCTCAGGACACCTTGCTTGGCCTCCCACGCCTTCCTCTGAAATCTAGAAGGAAACCTTCCTGATTCCACAGCTCCTGGACTCCCCGTGCGCCTAGGGCTCCACGGGACGGCGCCCGGCCTGCCGTCGGGTGGTGCAGCAGTAGCCTGTCTTCCCTCTCTTTTGGCGGTTGGGGTCCAGTGCCTAGAATGCTGAGCGCTCCGAGCCCAATCCTGCGGGACAAATTCTCCAAGCCACTGCCATTCTGGAACATGGGGCTCTGGAGTTCCCTTCTCAAAGCAGTCTTTCACTTTTGCGACTCTGAGGCTGCAGAGGGAGGAGTCCTGCTGTTCTGTGTGATGCCCTCAGGCCGTCTTTTCGATTCTCCTGTCCCTTCTCAGCAACCAAGATCTCCTCTGCTCTGTCTCCTCAGCTTTACTCCAGCTTCCTTTCTGGCCAAACTCGGTGTTTTTAATTACTCTGCCGGGCTCTTTGCTCTTGACTCTCAACCTAGATTGGCTAAAGGCCTCCAACAGCAGCTCTGCCAAAAATACATACAAACATTCCGTGTCATATGCCAACACATTAACACACATATCGTGGAGTCCAAAAGCCAAAGCAGTCCTTCTTCCCAGCAAAACCTCACTGAGCTTCGTCTTCACTGGCAGCGCTTCTAGCAGCATCCTGGTCTACGGAGCTCTGACCATCTCCCAAGTGTGGCCTCAGGTACCCCAGGCCTGCTCTGTCAGCCAGAGTCTCTGAACCTTTCTGAACTCTTCCCACAAGCCAGTTCCAAAGGCCCCTGAACCACATGGTCCGGTAGTCATAGCACCAACCTTATTTCTTTGGTACCAAATTTTACCTTAGTTATTTTTCTCACTGCTGACACAAAGTACCTGACACTCACATTTGGCTCATGGTCTGTGGAAGTTTCAGTTCAGAGTTGGCTGACTCCAAGGCAGGAGGGCACAGCAAACAACGGCACAGAGTGGAAAGAATTCACGGAAGGCAGAAACCCACTCTCACAAGCAACAAGTCCAGGCAGCCCTAGTAGCTTCTTTCTGCCCACTTATACTCTGTCTAGGTTACTGGGCTTAAGGTGGGTGCCAGTGACTGATTCGCCACCAGCCTTACTCCTAGCATTACACCATGAATCAGTCACACACTAGATCTGGCAGCATCGTGGTCTCCGGAGCTCTGACCATCTCCACCTTCGAGTAAGCCCCACCCAGAAGGACATCCAGACCCAGCCTAATAGGGTGGACTGTCGTAAAGAACACTGAGCTAAAGATCACGGACAGTGGAGCTCCCAGTGCTTCTCACAGAAGCTCAGGGGAGATCTCCCACACCATCATATCTACGCACTGAAAGCACACATCACAGTGTTGCTCGGTCTTTTTTTTTCTTTAATATTCAAGTTGTGCATCCAACCTCACCCCTAATTTGAGGATATCCCCCCAGAGAAGCCCTGTGCCCACTGTCACTTGGCCCCTGGCCCTCTTCCACTCCACTTTCCCAGAGCCCGGCAGCCCTGACCCCTCTGTCCATCCAGATGTTCCTAGCTCAATGCTTCATAGTGGCGACCGTGTGTAAGGGCCACGTTCTGTATACTTGTCCTCAACCCTGTAGTTCTTCCCTTGTGTGCTTCCTGGGTCCTCTGGTCAGCCTGCGGGGTTGTCAGAGCAGCCAATCAACACCAGAGCAGAAGGCCGGGGCCCGTACGGGGCAGCTTTCCCAGGGCCATGCGTCCTGGTGTTGGAACAGTGTATTTCAGACCTGGGTCTTCTTCCTACAAACCCAAACTCAGTTCTGCGTCCCAAGGGCAAATGCTGCAGGCTTTGAGTCTGGATTGGCTGCTCCAGAACAGCGACACCTAGCAGCAGGCCTGGCCCAGGGCACACGGCTCCTTGGCATGATGAGACACTGTCCCCTGGAGGCTGCGGAGGCAGCCCAGGGCAGTCCAGAGTGCACAGCCAGCGAGGTCCGCTGCTGATGCAGTTGTGAGACTGTGACGGCTCTGTCTCCTGGACCACCAAAGACTGAGCCTGCCCTCTCTCCCCTAGGACAGCCCCACTGGCTCACAGTGAGGGGCTGCCAGCTCTCCTCTTGTGCTCCTGCCCTCATCTGCACACGTGGAGCGGGGAGCAAGGCACTCACGCTGGTGCCACCCCAGAGTCTTAGCACAATATGCACAGAGTTCCCTCCCGAGTGTACCCAGATGGTCTGTCTAAGACGGGATGTCTGCTTCCTGAGGTCCTGGGGGGACACAAACACCTCGCCTGGAGATCATGGCTCCCCTGCATAGCAGAGGGCCAGGAAGCACATCTTGGAGCTGTCCTGGCCTGGGTTTAGGGGACCAGCAAACAGGGCAGCTGGGGGGAAGTCGGGAAGGCAGGATGACCGCACAGTGGAGCACAGCAATCTCACGCCCTTCTTGGTATTTCTTTCTAGGCAAAGTGCCGGGGAGGATGGGCCCCTGGGAGTGACTTAGGTTGGCACTGGGGGAAAGGCTGGGCTGGACTCACTGGCTGTGGGCAGGACAGTGTTCACCTTGTGGGAGAGCTGAGAGCAGGATGCTCAGTGAGCCAGAGGCCAGGAGCGCCATCCCCCCGAGCTCTGGCTTCACGCAGGGGCACCACACACCCGCAGTCTCCGCACCGGATGCCCAGCCACCGCACCCACCGATGACCCTCAGGTTTTGAGGCCTTCACGTCTGGTCTCGCCCTGCTCTTCCCTTTAAGTCACCCTCTTAGAAAGTGTGGCTGGGCTGTGTGTTCCATTATTTTCTTTACCATGGACTTCCCACGAGGACAAGGACCAGATGTTAAACATTACACACACACTCACGAGACTTATTTTCTTGGGGAGGAGTCTTTTTTCCTAGAAGAACGAAAGGAACTTGGGGATGGGAATTTCTGTCTGCTCCACCAGGGAGTGGAGCAGAGCCCGGCAGTGAATACTCAAGGAAACCTGTTTTCAAGGGCATTCAAAGGAGAGGGAGGGTCAGTGTCTGCCCCAGCCCTCTGAGGGGCTCCAGCTTTTTCCATGCGCTGAGGCTCTGTGTCAACAGCCACCCTTCCTTCATTGTGGCTCCCTCCTTCCTGGGGCTGCTGGAGGGAAACAACCTGTCCCCATTAGGACACCACTGCCAGAGTTCTCAGTGACAGGCCCTGACCAAGTGACCCACAAGAAGTGCGGGGCGCAGGTGGCACTGAGCACAGACTGTGTGGCAAGGAATACACACTCCATCTTTCAGAACTCACGTGTGTGGGGGGGTGTGTGTGTGTATCAAACTTAACGATGAGCATAGGTCACACGATACTCACATGCAACCACGAAACCGAGTCAGGTCATTGTTTGGCTTCTCACATTCGATGATGCTGGTGAACATCAAAGGGTTGAATTCAGAGACCTAAAAGAACAACACATGTACGTTAGAGAAATCAGAGCTCTGGCCAGGCCATTCTGGAAGGTATTTGTTTTTTAGTCTTGCAGCTATTTCGGGGAAATTTTGGAGATGAGTTCTACCCATGATAATCTGCAGCATGTGAGTGTCTGAAGGACCTAGCCTGGGCTTTACGAGTAACAGCTCAATCCTTTGCAATAAATAGTGATTACTGAAGGAGTATGAGTCAGTACATGAGCAGAAATGATGACGGCTTGAATGCTAAGTGAGAAAATACTGTTAAGAGCAAAGGGAACAATCAGTGACAGCGATTTTTTTGGGATAGATTGGGTTCTCTAATTTTCTACACAGATTCAGAGAAGCAAATTCCACCTGGACGGTGGGAGCCTGCACAGTAAAATTCCTTCCCAGGTCTTTGCTGATGTATACTGAAATAGCCAACATATGATCAATGGCCTCCTGTTACCCTGCTGCACTGGGGACGCCATTCTCCACAGCGAGGGTCCCTGACGTGCAGTCCAACCCTGACAGGTGCAGCAGCGTCCAGTGTAGACGCAGAGATAAGAAAGGAGGACAGCAGAAGACAAGGGCCGAGTGTGGGTGCGGAGCGGCTGCATTTGGCGAGTCCTCTCATCAGCCTCTAGCCAGGTCCCTGCACTTCCCTCAAGGGTCCCCACACCATCACCTCCGAAGGGCCGCTGCTCACATGTGCGCATCAGCTGGCTCCTAACACATCACAGGAGCGTGGATGCCTCTGACACCACCACAAGTGACTGCTCAGCCACAAGGCGGTATTCCACCTCCCACTGAATGCGTCGGTTCATCACGGACACTGCAGGAGGACTCGCTAGGCCACAGCAGCCCAGCACAGTAAATGAAACTGAAACACCATTTTGTGGCACTGGAGTCCACAATTCAAGACCTCAGCCTCACATGCTGGGCAAGTGCTCTGCTAATGGGCCACAAAATGCTACTTCAGAGCGCTGTCTTGCGAGCTCCTTAGCCATCGCCCCTGTCCTTGGTCTGAAATGCCCTTGGCTTTCTGTCTAAGGAATGAGGGTCTATCTCAGAATCCTGTGCTTATTTAAAGCTGTGCAGACGATCTGGAAGCCAGTAGGCTGCTTTTCCCAGAGTAGACATGCACAGACACAAAGTACAAGCCTTGCGGGTTTCAGAGAACATGGCAATTGTTTTTGGCAGAAAGGAGGGCCAGGCTTAAAATATTCTGCCTCTGTTTGTTATTCTTTCTCAGAAAAATGTACATGGCTCAGCAACAGTAGGACGTTCTGTCTCTGGGCTGCCAGCTGCCCTATCGTGCACACAGGGAGACATGCGTGCCCAGGGCACAGTGCTCTCGGCTTCTCTGCTCTGTCTGGATAGGGAGGATCTGGACTCCTGGTGCTGGAGGAACCATGAGAGACTGGGCAGGCTGAGCTGCGCAGCACCCTCAAGCAGAGGTTCTAACTGCCAGCACCTCCCCGTCCACAGAACCAGCGGCTTCAGAGAAGCAAGTGAGCTACAGCGAGGCTGGTTGTGGCCCTCACCAAGAGGACGGCACTGAGCGAGTGGAGAACAGAAACAGACACACACGAAGGCCGTGGAGGGCCCGGCAGGGGACAGTCATCCTCGGCCCACGAGAGAGCGAACCTGCAGACATTTGACTCTGCCTTCAGCTTCCTGAGCTGTAAGAAACCTGCTTCTGTCATCGAAGTCCCTGGCTTGTGGAAGTGCTGGCAAACGGACACAGAAGCTGCTTCTGAGTTTCCTATTTTGAAAGCCTCTTCATCTGGAGTGCCATTTCAGATGGAGAAGATTCTATTTGCGTCAACAGTTTCAGGTGCACAATCCCTGCCCAAAACGCAGGATTTCTCCTACTTCCCTTCAGATCCTCTAGAAGCGTCTCTGGGCAGGATGACTCAGGTCGGCCTTACCAGGGACACAGAGAGGCATGCTGGGCACGAGGACCCCAGCCCTGCCCTTGACGGTGTGACTGCAGAACCTGTAGCAGCCCGTGAGCTGCATCACCAAGCGGTGATGCCACAGGAAGTCAGAGCCTGAGCAGCCTCCTCCTCCAGGCCGCTCCCGGGCCAGCAGGGAGACGTCCGTGTGGCTGCTGTAGCCTCCTACAGGCCACACTAATGTTGGATCTAAGTCAGCAGTACCCGGATTGTTAGCTGCATGACTGTTAGACTCACAGGGGAGACTGCTTCCCACCTTGCAGAGCGAGACTCTATCCGTGGGCTCAGAATCCACAAACCAAACCCACCTCAGACTCAGCCAGCCAAACAGAAGTAACAGCTGCAACTGATACAGTACAGCTAAAATAATATGTGGCCAGTGTGGTCACCGAGGTGCCCCTCAGCCAGCCAGCGCAGGAGGAAACTTCCGCAATCCACCCACTGCCTCCCGGGCCGCCACTGCTCCAGCTCCCTCCCTAGGGCTGGCACAGAGCCCACCCTGCCCTTTCACCCCGCACTCCTGGAGAAGCCGCCCAGCCTGCACCCAGGTCGGGCAGCTAAGGCTGCTCCTCGGTCTGCATGGCCCCGGGCACATGTCCAGGCCACCTGTGGCCAGGGCCGGTTCCCATGTGCCAGTACAGAGCTCCGCACATGCTTGTGGATCAGGGGTGACTGGCGTCTGCTGCTGGAGGATCTCAAGGACCACACGGTCCCAAGTGGTCCCGGTCTCTGTGCCAGCTCGTGGGGCCGGGCGCTCGCGGCCCCGGGCCTGTCCAGCCGGGGGCCTCGCCTGACACTGGGCATCTCATGTCCTAGGAAGCACAGTCCTGCCACAGGTGGATGTGCACCTCACTCAGTCACAACATGAAAGGATTTCTGGCAACCTTGAATCTAGCTTTTTACTAACAAGCGGTGAGGAATACCTGAACTCATTTAGGAAAAGCATTTTAACCCGCATCCACACATAATCTACTCCATCTCTCTTGTTTTACACTTTAAATCCAACTTATTTTTACCACAAGCTGTGGAAATTCAAAAGAGCAGACAGCCCAACACTGAATGAGTGAATGCACCGATCTGTGGTACTCTTTCACTGAGGAGAACTATAATGAAAGCAACAGCTTCAGTCTGTTAATCGGAAGAAAATGAAGGGTCTTGTCCACTGCAGGCTCCTCTGGCATGCAACTGGGGCTCAGCCCTGTTTACCAAATGAGTAATGTCCTAGCAGTGATGCAGCAAGTATCCTGGTGCTAGTTACGGGGTCTCCATTGTATCTGGATTGAACAGAAATGATCACAAGCCCCCCAGTCATCAATAGCTAGGAACCGCCCCCCCGCCAGATGTGGCGGGTACAGTCGGACACTGGTGGATTGGCACAACACGGCCGCACTGGGCTGTACACGCGTGACCCACATATGTGGTCTCTGTGTGCGTTACACCCTTCCAACATCATCGCTGTCCCCTGGGTGCCGGGTGAGGATGCCCCGGACCCTCGTGGTTTTCTCCTGGGAACCACGTGACACACGTCCATGCCACACGGGCTCCCGGAAGGCTGAGCACTGAGGGAGGTGACCGAGCACCGCTGGGCTGCCGCCCCCTTTCAGCCGCACACCCTCCTGTCAGAAGCACACCCTCCTGTCAGAAGCACAGGCGGCGGTGAGCCTCTTTGTTGAGCGCGGAGCAGCTCTTCCCTCCTCAGCCGGCTGAAGCGGCGCCTCCGCCCCTTCCACCCTTTGTTCCTGGTGCCGCACTGCTTCCCAGCCAGAAGCCGCGCAGCTTTGTGTGTTGACTGTGGCAACATTCAAAGGCTCAGAGCTGTGCTGGGTTTGAGCCTGAATTCTCAACATCAAAAGGCTCTTTCCCTCCGATTCCAGCCCTTCCTGCCGCCGCAGTGGGCTATGTCTGTCAGCGGAGCCAGGTTTTCTTTCATCAGAGGTGTGTGAGCACACCCAGGCCGGCCGTGTCCCGCAGAACCCGCATCAGAGCCGCTCCTTCAAACTGTCTGTGGTTCCTGCATATCACCGCCCGCCGGAGCTTGTCCTGGCCCTGAACAGTTCCCGGCGCCCACCTGCTTCACAGTCACCACCACCGGCCCCCACCAGCAGCGGGCAGTGGCGATGCCAGCGTCCATATTGCAGGGCAGAGGCCAGCATGGCTGCACCTCTTTCCCGCACACAGGGCGGGGAAGTTCACGGTATTGTTTTCAGCCTGTGAGGTAAGCCCACCCCTTGTCACAAAGCCTTGAAGAGTAGCAGAAGTCTTCACTTGGAATTTCAAAACCCCTTCCCTATTGAAGATGCTTTTCCAGTAGAAACTGAACGCGTTTTTCAATTCTCTTAGCAACAGTTGCCTCAACTTTCCGAGATCAACTAACAAAAATCACTTGTGCTTCTTTATAGCAGAAGTAAGCAACTCAAAAGGAAGTGATTAAGAAAGCTATACAATTTAAAATATCATCAAAAAGAATGGAATACTCAGAAATAAACTTAACCAATTTTAACCCTAAAAACCATGAGCACTGGTGAAAAGAAAAACAAAAAAACAAAGACCTATTTAAGGGAAAAGATACCCTGTGCTCCACGATAGAAGGTAAATAACAGTGCTATTCAAAGCACTCTGCAAGTACAATGTAATCTCTGTTAAAATCTCAGCAGTAGTTTTTGCCAAACTGGAAAGGCCAACCGTCAAATCTATGTGGAACGGTAAGGGACCCCAAAGAGCCAAAATAACCCTAAAAAAAAATGCAGTTATTTCAAATCTTACTGCAAAGAACCATACAATAATGAAAAAGTAGTGACATAAAGAGAGACATAAGGACAAGTGGAATAGAATAGATGACATTTGGTAAAATGATTTTCAAAATGATACCAAGACCACTAAACAGGGAGAAAAATAAGTCTTTCTGACAAATGACGCATAAATTTCTACATGCTAAAGATGTACTGAGCTGTGCCTCACACCAGACCCCAAAGGGAATGATCTTTATCTAACCCACTTGTAATCCCAACGCTCTGGGGAGCTGAGGCAGGAGGATTCCAAACTTAAGCTGAGCCCGGACAACCCAGTGAGATCTTGTCTCAAAATAAAAAACAAAGAAAGGCTGAGGATGTAACGCAATGCAAAGGCATAACAGGGCCCAGGCTGTGCCACTCGCTCCGGCCCACACCAGCCCAGCGCCTGGCTGTCTGTGCCTCCAGGGGACACGAGTACCGTCCGTGTGGACACAGCAGGGGCCCGGCATACAAGGCTGCAGTCTCTGAGTCGAGGTGAAGAAGGGGTCATACTGTCCTCAGTGGGAGAGATGCGGTCAGGTCTGAAGCATCCCCAAGGCAGGTCAGCGTGGTAAGACGTTGTGGCCAGCGTGGCATGACTGGAAGATGGTGGCACTTTCAGAGGTGCGCCCTGGAGGAAGGCAGCGGACCCTAGCCCCTCGCCCTCCTCCACTTCCCAGTCCAAGGCCAGGGGGTCTGATCAGCTGGGCTCTCGCCTTGAAAGCCACCTCAGGGCAGCTGCCAGGAGCAGGGCCAGAGCCCCTGGACTGGCCCCTGGAAGCCATGAGTGAAATAAAAGCCCTCTCCTAGGCGCCCATTATCCACACATCCTGGACACTGGCGCTGGGCAGCAGCAGGGGGCTCCATTGTACTGCCATTCGGGACTCAGCCACCTGTCTCTGATCCGCCAGACAGTCTGCCCCTGTCTAGGTCAGCGCCCTTCCCGGGCCCACTTGACACTCCAAATACCCCAGAAGGGATTTGGTGCTCACACAGGTCCCCCTGGACCACGGCTGTCAACCTCAGAGTCTCGCTCAAAGAACTTTGCTGGCTACTGGTCAGGACTGCAGAGCACTTAGAAGCCAGATAAGCAAAGCAACTGTTTGAAGTTTTGTCCAAAACCAACCTAGGTATTAATGCTTTGAAACTGGCTTTGCTACACAAATGAAAGGGCTCGTTTCCAGCCAAAAGCCAAGTACCCTGCGAAAAATCAGTCGTGCTGTGTGAAGAAGAGCCAACTCTTGAGGGCTGTGACGGGTGGTGTAGCTCTAATCCCCACACTGGAGGGGCTGAGGCAGGCGGATCGCCAAGAGTTAGCGGCAAGTTCAAGACCAGCCTGGACAGAGCCAGCTCCTGTCGAAGGTGCCCACATTTTTTGTCCTTTAATAGCAGATGGGGAGGAGGGAGGAGGATACCCTGCCTGCTGGCTGCAGTGCTGGAGATAGCCGAAGGGAAAACCGATGGACTCAGGAGGTTTGCTCCCAGCCTGCTCTGTTAGAACTCTCCGGGGTCCTGTCACTTGCTGGCACATGACTTACCCACGGACAGAGAGGAAAAGCCCCAGGTCTAGCTCAGTATCCAACCCAGCTGAGGTGCTAGGAGCCAGCTTCCTCCATAGCCAGGCAGTGACCGTGTCCCGGCTTTGGTAGGTCTCATCCTTGTTGCCGTCAGCATGAAAATGCAGATATAGACATAGATCTTGGGGCCCTGCTCCTCCGCTGCGGGGAGGGGCCCTGCGGAGCTCTCACACCAGAGCTGGAGCCAGCTGAAGGCCCCACGAATTGAAAGCATCGTGTCGACTCCTGGAACTGTCTGGTGAACACGACGCAGCAAAAGACAACTCCAAGAGTTCACAGGTCTGCAGAGCCCCTGTGCGGGGACTGGCCTCGGGCTGCTCCTTCACCAAGGACAGAGTGTCCTGCGTCTGCCAAGAGACAGCGGCCTTCAGTGACAGAGTGAGGGCCCCAGGCCAAGGGTCCTGTCCTGGCCACTCTGCGGACTCGCTTCTGGAGCCCCGGGTCCAAGGCCTCCAGGGTGGTCTGCCTACTCCACGTGCAGAGACAGTGCAAAGCGACCAACTGCTAAAGCAGAAGTTCTCAACTTGCTTTCTTCTCTGGGATGCACACACTGGCACACATTTGCACACACTTGCTCACCCACCCAGCTGTGTGTGCACATACCTCTGCACACAGACATAAACTCCCATAGCTACTTGTGAGAAGCTCAGGATCAACAGGGTGGGCTGCCATCAGGTCTTCCTTCGGGGGGTGAAGTTCCTGTTGTGGGAGCACACGCACACCTACCCACACACACGTGCATGCGTACACACAGACGCATACAAAGCCTCAAACTCTTTACAGTTGCCAGTACAACTGAACTCCTTTAGGGAAAGCTCTAATTTAATTAAACTTCACCCTTTAAAATGAGAATATAGTTAAAAAAAAACCTAGCATTTCATATTTTATGCCACCCTAATTAGAAGAAAAGCCAGTTATGGTTTGGGCTGTCTTTTTTATTCCTTCCAAACACATACACACACAAATGAAAGTTAACATGTTCAGAGATTCTCACATTTCCATGTAGGACAGAAAGATCAGTATGGATAAATATTTCAGTTCAGCCCAACAGTACCAATTTTGTGGCACTTTTTCATTGGATCAGAGCTCTCTGCTCCAGAAACTTCAGGCAGAAGACTCATAGTGAAGTCGCCAGAATTAAAGACTGACCAATCATATAACCAAACAGTGTAGCATGCCTCAGATAATCACAATGGCCACAAAGCAGATTTCTTGGAATGGCTGCTCTTGGGAATGAATTCTGTATCTAAATGCAGTCATTTCTGATTGGTTATGGCGGAGACTGCCTGCCATCTCAGCTACTCCCAGCTTGGGGAGCTGAAGCAGGAGGATTGAAAGTTTCAGGCCAGGCGAAGCAAGTTAACAAAACGCTGCTCAAAATAAAAATGTTAAAAAGAGAGTGGAGGAGAGGGCAGAGGGAATGTAGCTCACCACTCGGTGGATTCAATCTTGAACAGCACACACACACACACACACACACAGAGCACTTTCTCAAAGTAATTTCTATCTTTCCTGTTACTTAATATCTTTCAAAAAATATGAAATGGTTAATGTGAGCATGAAAATGTACCATACTATAACTGATGGTCTTCTTGACTAGACTCCAATACATAAAGAGAACCGTGAATCTTTTGTAAAGGCTGCTGTTGAGCCATCTAATTAACCCACAGAGTCGCTGCCTGTCTCCACACAGATGACAGGCACTGTGACCTCACGGCCCTGCAGGGCACACAGCTACATTTAATTAAAGACAAACAACTTGGAGAGCTGTGTGGCACAGACGCGGGCACTGGAACCATCCTGTAAGCTGTTGCTTTGCACTTCTGGATGTTCATGGCATGGACAATTTGGGGAGCGTGTGTAGGTAAAAGTTTGTTCAAAAATCCACTTCTTGCATTTCTGAAATCGTGAAGTTGTTTTTCTAAGCTTCCCGGATTCTCTGGAGTAGCCGATGCAGGCCTGACCGCCGCCATAGTGAAAGCGACTCTGCGGCCACCACTCGCTAGGAATTCAGTCCCAGAGCGTGCCAGTGGCTGGGGTACTGGGCAAACCTTTGTGTCTTGGGGCTTCTGAAACCTTCCCAGCGGAGGACCGTTTCCGCTCCTGTTTCAGGTCTGCGAGGTTTCTTTATCTTCAGGTCCGTCCCGTGTTGTTCCAGGTCCGTGCTTCCAGTCTCACTATTGCTTTGTCACTTAGTTTGACGTCAGCTTCCTGCTTTGCTCTTGTTGCCAAAATTACTTTCATTTTTCTGAGCTTCTTTATGCTACATCTGAGTTCTAGGATTGTTTTCTCTAGATCTGCTCATTCTTGGGCGAAGTCATTGATTCAACTTATAAATCTTTTTCAAAACCTAAGTTTCCTTTGACACAGGGTCAAAGGCTGGCTGGTTTCGGGTGCTGGGGGCGTCAGCTGGTGGCTGAGCCCTTGTCCTCTGGTGCTGGGGTCCTGCTGGGCTCGTGCGCGGCCCCCTTGCCACTCAGTCCTCGGAGCTGTGCACTTTGCCAGAGCTGATTCTGTCTCCCCAGCAGCCCCTGATGGACACCCTTGGTCCTGCACCAACACCATCTTCATCTGTCTCCCTCCTGGTTCCCTAAGGTCCGGCTGGCCACGCCCAAGGCTTCTGTGCCATTCATCGAAGTAGTAAAACAGTACTTTGTATCTAACACAAGTCTCCATCTGCTCACTGTGTAGTACACAGAACCCCGTCTGTTCCCTGCTGGTTGGGACCAGCAAAATCTATTTTATGGAAAAGTTGCTGAAGTGAAGGATGCAAAATGCTCCTGCATTATCATGTCGCACTCAGAAGCCTGGTTTTGTAAGTGTTGGGCTTCTAAAAGCCAGAGACGCACGACTTTATTTTTCCATGAAGTGGTTCGTAAATTTCACAGCACTAATACATAAAGAAGAATTCAGCACCAGAAAATCATGTCTTTGAACATACAGGAGAAAAGAACAAGAAAAAGAACACCAAGTGAAAAAGAAAATAAACAAAGGGATTTAGAACGTATACGAATGTATACACGCACACTGAAGACTTTTGGTGTTACTAAGGAACCTATCTAAAAATCAGAATTATTTCAATCTTTGATTTGGGCCAGTCTGAAGGAGTCAGAGCCCTGTTCCCTGGCTCAGGCTGTCACGGGCCATCAGAAGGGGTTGGAGGACCCCCTGCTCGGTTGCCACCCTGCGAGCAGCGTGTTCTGTGGACGCCCGAGTACCGAGGGTCACGCAAGGATCTGCCACGTGGCGGGCTCCGAAGGTGAAGAGGAGGGACGTGACACAAGGCTGTTCACACAGCTGGCCGAGGAGGGTGTCTGGCTGCTCCCCGCCCCCACCCAAGCTGGAAGCCCCACTCGCTGCCTCCAAGGGCACCCGCTCCCCTCGCTTGGGAGACATCAAGCCTCCCGAGGGCAGCTCCTCCTGAAAGGGCTGCGCCGGGCTGTGCGGCTCACTCCGCGCTTCCTGTGTGACTGCGGGATGAAGAGACCTGTTCCCCTACAAGGACCCTGGAGGTGTCCACTGCAGGGAAGGTGGGGACGGCCATCCTAGGAAAGCCAGGCATCCTGGTGAAGCAGCCTGGAAGGGGCACTGACTTGAGACAGAAGTGGGTGTGGGGGTGGCAAGAGATGGATCTACATTTACTACCAAGCTGGGGAGAGTAAGTCACACAGAAGCCGGCAAAGGGCTGGGCACGTGAGCCAGCTAACTCCCTCACCAGGGCTGAGGGCTCTCACTAAAACGAAGTACTTTGGGGACGGAGCTCAGCGGTGCCCACACTGCGCTCAAACTTGCACTGGTCCTGCCTCAGCCTGGGTCTGTGGCAGCATGCCCAGCTAACTTTTCATTCTTATGTCTTATTCCAGAAACATTTGCAGCAGCTCCCAAAAACATACTAATACAAAAATAAGGATTTTTAAAAAGTGATTAAAGAAACTGGTAGAAGTAAACCAGGAAGTGGTACCTTTTGCATGTTGAAGGTCTGCTCAGAATCTATCTCAGCCCAGGTGAGGTCAGCAGGAACTGTGCATGACTTACTTACTCGGACTTAGGACTTACTTACTTGGACTTAGGACATCTGGCCTGCCCTGCAGGATCAACTACTGGGATTATTGCCAGACCCTGGGGGATCTTAAACTACAAGGATTACTGCACTAGGATTACTGGCCTTAAGACTTACTGGATTTACTAGGATTTAAGGATGCCTGCCCTGCCCTACGTAATCTTCACCCATAGGGATTACTGTGGTACCACCCTGTCTTATGCATGCTAGCACCACGGGTGTGAAGGTCTGGTACCAAATAAAGGTGCAGGTATGGGCTCTTTTGCTTCCGCTGCTGCTGCTGCTGCTGCTGCTGCTCAGAACAGCAAGAGTCGAGCCCAGGCTCAGCCTTTTTCTCAAGGGTCCAATTTTACTGTTTGTTACTTGTTAATCCTTTTGCTGTGGGACTCATGGAGGATTGGAATTTGCCACAAGGGTTCTGGCTTCGTCCTCTTCCCCTAACTCCCACAGAGGTGGTAGCCCCCAGACTGCAGAGAAACACAGGACCTATGGAAGTTCACGGGATGCCTCTGCTTATGACTGAGGGTGCCCTGCATGGATATTTCCTAGGTGATATAAGGGAGAACTTCAAGTCTGGCTCGGGCAAGTGAACCGTGTGCCTGTCTCCTGAGCCTAAAGGTTGAGACTCCGTCTCCCTCAGATTCGGAGACCCTTAGGGGCTCGAGCACACTCGCTTCCACACATTGAACCTTATCAGCGGCCATCTTGGTAGCGCCACCCCTCTTGTCTCTCACCCATGGCCTCACCTTCCCCCATAGCTAATGCCATATAGACCACCCACTCAAAGTTCTCTTACTGGGCAAAACCCTAGGTCAATCCTATAGACCCTCCCTTCCTCCTAGCCTTCACTCTGCCCTGTGACCTTTTGCTATATATGTGAAGCCTAAGCCTGAATAAATTGGAAGTTCCAGAAACATTCCCCAGGGTCTATGCTTGACTCTGCGCCTCACCCTCTCCGGCCGGGAAAACCTCACATAGACAACAACCAACAGTGATAGAAATGCTGGCCCCAATCTCCGCTGCCCCGTAAGTCCCTCACCCAAAATACCAACCGTGTTCTTGACATCTCTAAACTGCAGTGTGAGCCCAGCTACTCCAGACAAGCCCATTGGATCCTGGATCTGAGGCGGGGCTCTGGCTCCTAGGAGAGCTCACAGAAGAGCCCTCCCTGGCGGCAGAGGAGGTAGTCCCTGACGACAGTCTCGTGCAGGTACAGCAATGGTTCCTAAAGCACCTTCCAGCACCTGCCAACAGCCAGACTGAGCCACGCCAGGCTGGCACTGTGGGTGCGTAGACAGGTCCCCGCCCACCGTGCACACGCATCCATACTTTCCTTGGTTCCTCAGGCTTGTGATTTAATTTCCCTGGGTCTCTGGGGGTGAAAAGGGCAGAAACCCGGGACCCTGCATTTCCCACCGCAAGGCTTGCTGGTAGTCAGAACCGCTCTTCACCCTGTTCCTCACCCCACCCTGCCACCCAAGGCCTGTACACTTTGGGGGGAAAGCAGCTCCGGAGCCACTATGAATCCAGAAAATCCCTGAGGCAGAACGGGTTCCCTTGCCACATGCTGGGGACAGGCCGTTGTCTCTGCTGTGCTGCCAGGTGGCAAACTCGCATAATGGCTCAGAGAAAGTCGAGCATCAGGCACACGGGTCACAGGTTTAGAAGACACAGTGCCCGCTGGGCCCCAGCCTCAGGTACTAGGAAGTGGTCTAGGTGGGCAGGGGTGGGCACAGGAGACACGATCCCCCGGGATGCCCTGGGATCCAAGCAACTGAGACTATAAATACGCTTCCTGGGTGTGGCCACTTACAGGCTCCGAGAACCCACGGACCACCTGCCGCCTCTTCAGGTTGGTCTCGCCATCCAGGTTGGCAGTCTCGATGTGGCAGAGCCCATCGGGGTCACTAGAGGAGAGCAGCAGGATGTCTGCAGGGATGACCTCGTTACAGCGGAGGCGCACGAAGTCTCCTACGTGAATTTCCTTCCAGAATCGGCTCACGTACTTCTTCTCTTCCCTGGAGAGAGAAAAGGGGCCGTTTAACTTCCTGGGTCTTGGGTCTGGCTTATCTCACCTAGCACGGAGGCCTTCATTCCATTTCCGGCTTGTGGCCTGGCTTCAGTCCCCCTCTTTGTGGAAGGGGGAGCAGGAATGCACCCACACTTTGTGTCGCATGAACTAATCTCACCAATGCCACCTGGATGCCCTCCTTGGCAGGGGACACTACTCACACTGTTGCACAGTGCAGCCTGCTTCCCGGTGCTGACTTCCCGTTCTCCTTAGTTTGGGGCCTGGCCCGGACAGTGTTCGGCTGCATCCCCCGAGCCCGGCTGCGCACAGCCAGGAAGTGCCTTCCACAGTGCGGATTTGGGGAAATCATGGCAAACGTTAAGAGCCCTGAGCACCAGACACTGACACTGAAGTGCAAAGTATTCACAGACCTTTTCTCTTTCATTCACTGACTGAAAATGGATGCGAGGCAGGACAGGGCCACAGAACAGTGCCGCCGGCACCTACGGCCTCCTACTCACATCCCTACCAGAGAAGCGCCTCCGCAGCCTCTTCTGCTGCAATGGCCCACGGGCCACGTGGCCGGCCAAGGTCGGCCGGCGCCAGTGAAGTGCAGAAGGGATTCTCTGTCACTGACCTTCCTGCTCTCACTGCCAATCCGAGAATAGACGGGCAGCCTTGACGCTGGGCAGATGAAAGCAATTTAATGTGTTCATGGGTTTTTTCCAAAGGTCAAACCTTGACTTCATATCACTACAAACAGCAGCTTCTTAGTCTTTGGTTGTTACCGTGACCACTTGCCGAGCTCTGTGGAAAGTACAAAGTGATCCAGAAAGGGTTGTCTTCTCAGAAGAGTGGAGAAAGGCGAGTCACTTCCGTCACTGAAAAGGGGCCGCGTGTGTCCTGGAGTGCAAAGGCAGGCTTTGCTTCCCCAGGTCCCCAGACAGGAGTCTGTGACGACGACGGGGGCAGCAGCGTCTCCGCCCAGCCGAAGTGAGCGTCATCCCATGTACACCCTCCTCCAAAGTCTGCTTTGTGGTCCCAGAGCCTCGGCCTCTCCTCTCTGCTGAGCCCGGGTTTAGCAGTAACTAGGAGGGAAGCTTCTGGGTCTGTAAAGAGTTCCCTGCGACCTCACAGGGATAAGCATTTGGAGAAGGCCTTTGGTTTTGCTTTCTGTACTGGGGCTCAAATTCAGGCGCTCTGCTACCAACTGTGTTCCCAGCCCTTTTGACTTTAAGACTGTTTATCTTGTTGTCCAGGCTGTTCCAGAACTTGCCACCCTCCTGCTTCATCCTTCTGAGAAGGTGGAATTGTAAGCGCGCTTCCTGGCCAGCCTGAACTATCCAGCAACACCCTGTCTCAAAATAAAACAAAAAGATCGAACCCAAGGCCCTGTGCCTGCCAGGTGAGCACCCTACCCCTGAGCGACATCGCACGCCGCTATTTTCCAGTGCTGGAAGTGCGTGTCCAGGCTGACCCTGGACTTGCAGCCCTACTTTGTCCTCCTGGAATGCTGGGTTGCGCAGCCATGCCCAGCCATCTGCACAGGCCTGCAGACAGCTCCCACCGCCCAGGGCTGGCTGCGTCGGGAGCCACTGGAGTGACTGGCTGGAGCGTCCTGGTCTGCGTGAGCACACCAGGCCACTGCCATGGCTCCGGAGGACAGCCCCGGGTGGCCAAAGCGCACCCTCGGATGGGGTCCGCAGGGCCCCACAGCACTGGACGAACACTGCTGCTAACTCCATTCTCCCGACTGCGGAAGCAGCAGCTACCAGGGAGGACAGAGGCGCAGACCACACGACTTATCCATACATTTGTGTCACTCTGCACCACACACACTGGCACACAGGGAATATGCCACACAAAAGATACAATCTGGAAGGAACCCTTCTCCACTGTTGGTGGGACTGTAGACTTGTACAACCCCTGTGGAGATCAGTTTGGAGAATCCTCAAAAAGCTAGGATTGATGGTCCCATTTGACCCGGCCATTGCCCTGCTAGGTATATACACACAAGAATTAAAAGACTCTTATCACAGTGACATATGTGCACCCATGTTTATAGCAGCCCAGTTT